>JAUOZQ010000778.1:0-23753 GCA_030710315.1 Anomotaenia brevis | reverse complement strand
CAAAACCAACTAAATGACACAGGTATATTTTGCAAAGGTTTATAAAATATGCTTAATTTTTGCTTCCGCAGGAACGCTGCTGCTCATTGAGAGAAGAAATTCGATCTTCAGCTGGCACTGATCATTAAAACGGCTTGATTGTTATAACCCTTACGTGGTTAAGCCAAACTCGGGTCCGGAATTGGAGTTGCTTCCTAAACTAACTGCCATGGAGTGGCCAAACCGAAACGACCAAATGAAACAGGCAAAACAAACAAGAAATTCGCCGTTGCATTCACCATTGGTAACTGCCATACTACTCAGGCTTTGCTGCGAAAATTCCAGTAAGTACCGATTTTCCTCAATTTACAATCAAGTGATTTCATGGTGGTGGAACACTCATTGACTTCCAAAGACGCCATTACGTGATTCCATGTGATGACGACGTAGATATCTACATCGACTTGAAATATTGGAATGTAATGCCGGAAGCATTGAAAGCACTTGCAACCGATTTGGGCTTTTATAAAAGCAAACGCTTCGACAAGTTCTTATTCGCCTTTCGGCCAGCAAGTGATGTATCTGATCCAATTATCATTGGCAGCTTCAATCTGTCTCCCTTCTACTGGTATTGGCCTTTCGTGGACATTTTTACTTCAGTCGAATAACGAAACACATTTCTATTACCAGTGCTTTGGAAAATACTTTGTTGAATCCGCTGACGTCTTTCCTAATTTGTATAGGCCGTTGGGTCACAACTTATACATTACACCTAAAAGGCCTTTACCCTTCCTCGAGGTGTATTAGTGAAGCGATCAGCGTCTTTGTAGGAGTGCTTTCTATTCCTATGCAACTGAGACAGCGGGCTCATTCAGCAATAGAAGACAGCTTCGCAGCTGCTTTGGCTATCTTATAATTGGGGTGCTTGTCTACAGAAAAACTCATCACGCATGAAGAAGCGTGTGTCTCAAAACTTGTTATAATTTAGTTGTGCAATCAACATGAAATTTGAATTTAATGATTTGAAGTCAAATTTTGAGAAAGATGTCATACATATTACACAAGCTCAAATCCTTCGTTTTATGGGATATCTATTGCTTCATAAACCATTCTGCATCTTAATAATATATTTAATGTTCCTGATTGTAGACCTTGATATCAACGACGTGTCGTCGCTTATCATGTCATCGCCTTTTGTCAAGTTTGAGCATTTCCAAAGTAGATAGATAGCAGATAGGGTCCTTCATGATCTCTTTTTTAAGGAAGTGTCATTCGGTGCTTTAATTTTGTGAATCGATGCCTCCTCTTTTGAGGAAATGAGGTTTTCAAGCATCAAATGTTCTGCGACTTCATCGCTGCACCGCGATGAAACAATTGTTTAACTATTTTTACATTGGCACCTGAATGTCGAAGGTTTGTAATTAAAACTCACCTGAGCTGGGAACGTTTTCATTCACAACTTCCACGATGGTGATCCTCGAAAATTGGAGGAGGATTCACCAATGACCCATTGTTCGAGCATGTCTATGCCATAGAAGAAATTTTGAAGGCTTCAAAGACAAAGATGCAATTTTTGACAATCCCCGTCATCTGAATTGCACCCCCCAACATCAAGGCCTCATAATTAAAATAACAGTCATTTTCTTCGCTTCGATGCTGAGAGAGTTCGATGGTTAGACGTTTGGAGTGGGAGCACCATAAATGAAATGGCCGCGTCTTACAACATCAGGCCTATTGCCAGTACTCGAGGGTCCACAAAGGGATAAAATACAGTTTGACTAATCTGAGTTTAAGGGTAGAGAGTGCTTGTATCACAGCACGTAGTGAATATTGAAGGCCGCTCGATTCCACAAAGTACTGGCCTTTGGAGTATAAGCAGATCCACTGTGCCAGCCCATAGGTGATGATCCCCACCAAGAACTTTTAAACGGTAGCTTCGTCAGTCTTTGGAAGGCACTAGGATTGCCAACTCGCTTTTGACAGTATCCGCCATGCAGGTAGTTCGGATAGGCGAGTTTTGTCGATTATTTGGTTTGACCATGCCGTATTCTGCAGGTGAAGTTATGGCAATGCTTCGTTTGTCACACCAAGTGTAATTGAAAAAAAGGATTTTTTTCACCTAACGATTTCGTGCACTGAGGTAGAAAATCAAAGTGGGAGATTTTTCCTTGGTAATCCCTCTATATTGGCAGAATACGAATCCCTTTTCCAGGAATTTTCTACACTGGCTAGGGTCTATTTCATTTGCGACCATGCTATCGTCTTCGACGTTTAGCATTCTGACTTGAAGTAATATTCTGATCAGTTGTCAGTCTGAAGCCCATGTAAATAATTTAAAACCACTTGGAGAGAATGGAGAAGACCATATGTCGCATACTGGAGGTTATTTTGTTTTCAGGGATCCACTTCTCGGGTTAAGAAACTTTTCAGTCTTCGAAGATGGGGATGAACATTTAAAAGGTTATAAATTAACTTAATTACTAATCCTAACTCAGCTCATAAAGCAGCGGGATTATCCTTTCCTAGTTCAAGAAGCTTATCTTCTTATTTAAATCAACATCTGTGTCAACAGGGTTAGACGTCCACATGCGAGTTTGCGAACCATGTTCTGAATGTTTATTCATTTACATCTTCCCCTTCATGGACTGAATCATTGTTTATAGTATTTTTGGCCCCTAATTTTCCCTTCATGAACTCATAAGTCATTGTATAGGTGAATTCATTATTGGGATCTCCAATGTTAGCAGTTTTAATGAATCAGGTATGCTTTATATTATCAGTAGGATTATGCAGTTGGTTTTGTGCCTGTTTCTGTCTATCTATCCTTCAGTCACAAGTTGGGAATTGAAAATATCTGCTACTGTGTTCACCATTTAAAATTTATTTTTGTACATAACATCTTTTTATTAATTTATCTCTCCATTTTGCATATTGATCTGCAATTTCAGGTCTTTTTAACATGATGGGCAAAGAATGAGTAGTAGTCGATGAATCATTGCCTTGTCATACGTTGACGTAGTGTATCATTTAGCCCATAAGTTATATCCACAATGATTTTTTTCATTATAACAAAAGCTGTTTTGGATGCGGTGATTGTTCGAAACAATACAATATAAAATAGCATTTGGAATCTACCCAGTTTTTCATAACCATGTTTATTTGATTTAAATAGGATGCTTTAATCAAATAAACATGCCTATTTTGTAAAGGAATGCGCACTGAATAATAGCATAATTTCTGCCTCATGCGTAAAAGTCCTGTCTACTAGTAGTGTATTTCAGAAGAAAGAAATTGAACTTTTACAGGAGAACGAACTAAGCATGACACAGCCAGAGCGGCCACAGAACTGTCTACCGTTGTCCACTGAGACCGCAAGTGTCAGTCTATGAAGTAAGAGTCGCAATGAGCAAGCACACATGCCTTTGGCGCTCAAGAGGAAAGATCCCCAATTTCACTCAAACAGTGAAAGTAATCACCATTATAAAAGTCATTAGTTAGTTCATGCTATATATACGTCTTCGAGAATGCTCCAAAGCAATTAAATATTTGTAAAACATTAAATCATATTTCCGAGAATGCAATGGTCAGCACGCCATACTGTAAGACTCACGATGTGAACGACGATTTAATCTCACAATATTATTATTATCTGTGCTTTATCATTCCTCCCCTCAGAAGGTAAGGAACGAGGGCAAATTTGTAGGAACAGGAATAATTTTGGTGACATATTCTTTGGCATGCATTGAAGAACCACAATTTAACATACTCCAATGTTCTTTGTGTATTTTGTTATTCCATATGTTTATTTAGAATAGCTGTTTTAAAGATCTTAAAATAGCATCACACTACCATATCAGGTTAACGGATCAGGAGTGTTCACTAAAGTCCAAGGAATTTCTACTGTGTAGTTGCATTATTCAAAACTGAAATCCAAACACCTGCCTGAAGTTTTACATATACAAAAGGGGTCTCAGTCCCAAGCACTCCAAAGTTTATTTAAAATATTCATAGTGCCTTCGATGAAGTCTCTATGTCTTAGTGATAGCAAACACTTTTTTTTCAATTTTCTTTGCATTTTTAATACCCCGTTAAGGTATTTCAAATAGTTTAAACCATCTGAGAAATTCAAATTGGTCCTACTTTTATGAAAGGACTTAATGCTTGTCAAAAGTGCTTGAGAGAGATTAATCAGATCCGTCTGGACGGATTGGAAAGGCGAAATAAATTTTGGGTTCCTTCATTGTGTGATTTATTTTTTGATTAATCAATTCTTTATCCCTGAATATTGATTCGAATCATTAAAACATGTCAGAGACCTTGGCGTATATCTCCTTTTATTAGCCAAGGTAGACATGTTGAGATGAGCCAACTAGGAAACTCGAGTAAATGATTAATGTAATATCGAAGGATATAACTTCTCTCATATGTTTTATGAACATTGTAGGTGTTCAAATGAAGCAAATTTCAAGTAGCTAAAAGCTTGGATAACTCCCAAGGTAGTTTTCCACCAAGCCGTACTGTATCAACAGATACACCTCTGGTTTGATAACTTGCATAAATAACTAATGCGGGCTGTTATCTCCTATTTTCAAACTTGGGATACTCCCATCCCTACATTTATTAGAACACTCATGCGATACATTTCCTGGTGGTTATCACAATTTGGATATAAATGACTGACCCTCCCACATTAGGGCATGCATTTCAAGTAGCAGTTTGGGCAGTAGAATCTGAATTCTTTTTTGTTGTCAAAACTGTTTGTATCAGGAATCGAAAATCTGACCAATAAATAAGACATGTTCATCCCTCTAGTAAAGGTGGAACAATGAAATAACGCAGGCTGTGTGGTGTTATTGATTTTAGTATTTCCAAGGACTCAATGCTTTCTGTTCACTGCTATATATATAATTCAATTATTTATTTCAAAATAGGTAGTAGTTAAGGCAAAAAGTATGTGCACTGCTAAAAAAACCGCTTAATTTGAACAATATTGAAATAACGGATTACAGCTGATATCGGTGAAATAATCATTCACCAAATAGGGATATTTGGTGAAATTCCCTTTTTTAACTAACCTTTTTTGAACTCATTGGATCAAAATTGGGCTGCACTGGAACTGTGTTTTGCCTATGGTGTTTGCAAATATTTAGCGATATCAGCTCGTAAGCGGGATAAATGAGGTATCTGTCGATAGGCATCGAATTCTGCATCTCTGTGGTTGCTAGGTCCATTAATTCAGTGATGGGTTCTTGAGCAAATGCTTTGACATTTCCTAAAGATTAGCTTGAAATAATGTAGTTCC
The DNA here is from genome assembly GCA_030710315.1 of Anomotaenia brevis. Classification (NCBI taxonomy): domain Eukaryota; kingdom Metazoa; phylum Platyhelminthes; class Cestoda; order Cyclophyllidea; family Dilepididae; genus Anomotaenia; species Anomotaenia brevis. The sequence goes on along the minus strand of JAUOZQ010000778.1, from coordinate 18,472 downwards.
AACTTCTTTAAGGAAAGGACAATCATTCAAAACTGGAAATAGTTAGTAAAGAATTCTGGATCTCTCTCTATATATATATATTTATATATATGTAATTTGGTCATCAATATTCTTGGAATTCGTCAAACATAAAAGTCTTTTCCTTCATGTTCAAATGAAATTAATTAGACGAATAAAATTAATCAATTTCAAAATTCACTATGCCAGATTTACAACCTTCTCAACTTCATCCATGATTGTGAAGCCGAAATTCAAATAATGTAGAGAGATCCAAAAAGACAAGAAATGCGTCTGGCCGCTGAGAAATCAAACGCAAAATTAATTTGATTGATGTTGCCTTGATCTCAGCATTAATCTAAGGGCAATTCACGCCAGCTAGAAAGGAAGTCATATGAATACGGTTGTGTTCCATTTAATCATCCTGTTTCTATAAAACAAGACAAATTAAAATGGCATTGAAGGCTTCTGTGGAATGAGCCCTAGTATTTATGAATTTATCTCTGTGCATTTGTATACCTTTTTATTACTCGAATGCACATATTTTTACTCATTGAATCAAATTAATTTATTGCATTCTACTGAAGAGTTGTTGGTAGAGCGGTAAAAGTCCCACTTGAATGGCTCTACAACACACAAATCTCCTGATTGCTGGGGCAGTTCATTAATATTTAAATCGAAATTTACACTGAAAACTTAATGATATTAAGAGCACTGAAATCAAGGATAGAGAAAATTTTCAAGTAAATAACTCTCAAGTAAAAGTATTTGAGGAAATTAAACACCTCAAACGGTCGTCTAAGAAGCAAATATAATTAGTAGAAAACAGATGTGTGCAATAGTAATCGAAAGCCATTGAAGAAGACCACAGCAGTCGAATTTTGTTAAGATTAAATTAGACGTCCACAAATTCTTGCAGCAAAAGATCAAATGAACCAGTGCAATCATGCAAATAGCACCCAGAGGGGATAGCACACACTGCAGCAGAGTAACGTCTAGTTTCTTTCAAGCGCAGGTTGCCGTCTTCTTTCAGAGTAAATACGGCGTCAAAGCGCAGGTCCTCCAAACGAATCACTTTGTTCCTATTGATCAAAGTTTGGCTTAAGCGCTGTAGGTGATAAATCATGCAAATTTAATAATCTGAAACATGGGAGGAAATCGTTTGGAAATCAAGCAACTCACACTTATTATATATTCGTGCAATTCAATTCTATTAATAGATGTTTCGCAAAAGTAAGTTTTATCGGAATCGGATGACTTCTGACAGGTCGACTGGAATTCAGCATTTGCTGGGTAGCGTGCAAGAAAATATCTAGTTCTGTAAGGAATTCTTCTGAAAGCCTTAGCGATTTCACTGTTGACGAGAGCATTTGCATGTTGTAATGTTGGCGTATGATCGGCTACAAGGAAATACGCTTTTATCAATGTGGAATAGTAGAGATGTGCTAAGATAAAAGCTCGTACCCGATATCCCAAATACTAAGCCCAGAATTGTGATAGGTGGCAGAGTAGTAGTGGAAAACATGTTCCCCACGTTGAGAATGAACCTGCTGTGCACACCACTGCTTATATAGAAAATTTACAAGAATTTGCGTATTGCATAATGCTGTTGCACTATGTTGTTGCTGTTGGGATGGTGCCCAATAAGGAGTTTGTGTATTTGCAGGAAAACAATTGCAAATTTTTTATAGTATTGTGAATTACATATTTCTGCCTCAAAATACAGTAAGGAAGCATGTAGTCTTTTTCTGTTAACTCTTCTTCAAAAGGAACCTTTAATATTCCGAGAAAGTCTTCACCACCAGTGTACTAAGAATTGAGGAGTAAAATAATGGGATTCTTAGAAGATGCAGGAGGGTTTCTCTTAAAAACGCAACTTGTAGGTAATTTGCTTGCACACAAAAATTCAGCAATGTATTCAGCTATCATAAAATTTGTAGAGTGAAAGTTTTCTAAAGCAAACCTCTCCATTTGGACTGTTGGACTGTCCAATCTGATTTTGCCACAATAGGAAAATTCATAGAGTTTCGCTCTCGTTTTACGACTTCATTTGCAAATATATATTATTTGCGTTTTTTGCAAAACAGGACTTTATTTTAAAAATGGGATATATATTGCATCTCATAGCGTGGTACGATTCTAATCCCAACGGAAACATAACGGATTTTTATTGAACCATGCAGAACTCAGATATTTAACTGTTCTTCATAGTGCACCTTAGGCGCAATTTACTCCTTACATTCTTCACAGTAGAATCTATTCATCATTTAAATTCAGCTCTTCGGTTCACCTGTTCTAATACATTAGATATTGGATTTCTTGTTGCTGTCAACAATACAAACTTGGTGAATACTACCAAATTGGCTCAGAGCTAAAATCTGAAAAAAAGGAATGGAGCGACGAAAAAAGCAAGTCCTTTAGTCTAGTGCATTTTAAATTACAATGTTTCCCTTGGTAAAATAATTAACCGATGTATTTTAGTGCTGTTCTTAAACAAGTCCGAGACTTGAAAATTAACGACCAACTTCTGACAAGTGCCTCTTTTGGATGCACTTGTTTCTCAATTGCCTAATGACCTGAGTCGGCTCAACTTAACGGTGATTGCTAATTGTTATCAGATATATATGGTGAAGGCAGATGTGAAACCTTCAATCTCACTGGGTTGACGAACACGGCAAAGCAGTTTTGAAGTAGTGCTGGAAACGTGCGAGTGATTTGGTAGCTGGAAGGCTGTTGTGAGAATCCCTTGAGCCGAAGAAGTTATAGCGGAACATCTTCGTAGATATGATCGCAGATGTTCGCTTCAGAATTACCTATTTGTAGAAGGAAGGCTACACTTAGATTCTCTTTCTAGATGGATAAACTACACTAAGATTCTCTCTGAAAAAGCAACGTCAATTCCCGATAGGATAAGACTAACGTGAAATTCTTAACTTGCACATGGGAATATCAGGCTTTGTTGAGATTCAAGTGCTTTGCTGAAGAATGATCTATGGCAATTTAATGGTTTTCAACCATTTAAATTGAAATCTACTGTCGCTATTATTCTAATTCAAAACTACAGGTTCGTCAAAAATATCTTTCCTAGAATAAATAATAGTAGATTTTTTCCACATGTGCCCTCCAATTACGCTTCCTTTGCAAGCGACGAATATCAATGAATAGAGCCCTCATCTGATTTATCAGTAAAGGTGGAGTAATTGAATTGAGGTCTTCTTTGACGATATCGATATCGACTGATCGAAGGAATTTTCAGGATTTCCCCGATGTGGTTGCCAAGTTCATCACAAAAAATGTGTCAATTGACACAATTCTGAGGTCATCTCAAGTCCCCTCCAGTGGGTTCCAAGCTCTCATTTTACTTCTAAACATGACTTAGTAAAGCTCTGTCGAGTCCGTTTCTTGTCAAAAGGATATGACAAGCCATCAGAGCAATTTCATTTTCTGAATCATAGGTGTGTCTGTTTTTTGCAACCTTACTGCCAATGTTATTGTCGAGACATCAAAAATTATGTGTTAGAATAAATAAATAACACGTGGTTTGGTGATGTCAAACAAGCGATTGATTTTAAAAGTCAATGGAAAAGGATTTTTCACCACCTATTCCATTACACTACATTACATTAGTATAAAAATTATATACTCAGAATATGTTCTCTTCGTTGAATTGGACATTCTGTGAATGTCCCAACCTGACAATCTGCAGATAGAACATGACAGTTTAACACTGGCCAGCCAATGGACCATTTATTATAAATACAGGACTCGTCGTTATTGGTCAAAATAGGGGGACGCGCCAGTCTCTAGGACGCTCCCTCCTATCCAATTGGCGTTGGATAGAAATAAAGGGTGTGGTGACACTACGGTGACCTAAGATTGTCGTCGTCTTCGCACTGACTTGTGAATGAATCTCCCTCTGGACTGGACGGTGCATTAGCCCTCTTCTAATTGGCCAATTTGTTCACCGATGAGTCCAACTTCTCAACAGAAAGTACCAAGCACACCTTATGCTCACCCTGCATCCTAGCGTTGAAAAACAAGGAGACTCTTCTCATCTCTGCGACTCCTCTCTGTCGACCAATCAGCCTCCTGAATATAGGCACCTGGTCTGTACTGGTTATTGACTATGGCTACGATTATGGTGATTGTTGAGAGGCGAATAGGCTCGGAAACGAAGGGTAGTTAGATGACAAGCTGAGACGCAGTCGTACCATCCCAGTCTAATATTCTTTGTGGTTCGGTCTAGTCAATAAACCCCGGCTATCCCCATCAGCCTTGTCATCAGTTACACATTAATTGGATGAATGAAGTAAGCTTATTCCTCTATAAGCAAGTACAAACTGTTCAGTTTTAACATCACGTTACTAACGATGTTATTTTAACTAATAGTATCCTACGGATTCATTTTCCCATAATACTCCATTGGTAATCTTCCGGACCTTATAATTATTCAGTTCAAATAACCAATTATTACTATATAATTCAATATGACGCGTTAATAATGTAAACTAAGTGTCAGTTTTTGAAAAAAAAGTTACTTGCAGATGGAATAAATTAACCAGGAGAGGGTCTTCAGATCAGTCAAGTAGATACTTTAGAATTGAAGTGAATATTCACTAGTTATGGAAGTTATGTCCTTATCTTCACTAATCACTGAGGGTTCATAGATGTCTGAGTCTGGGAGCGCAACAATTCCTCTGAGCACGCGAATCCGGATGGATCCCACCAGAGTCACCACAGGTTGCGAACTGCTCAAAGTTATTTTGGAAACTGCCAAATTTGTTAGCAATCACGAGTTTAGGAAGACTCGACTGTCAGGTCAAATTAGATGTCCCATCCCAATATTTGTAAATCAACTGATATCTAAAGGGTATTTATCATTTTCAATTGAGCTAAACATTATATGTCATATTCGTTTAAAGTAATCGGAGTATACAACTGTTCGTCGGTGTCTTTTTCGAAAACTCAAGAAGTTCTTAATTGAAATTGCGTCAAATCCTACAAAATAACTCTATATTACAAACACTTCAATGCCCGAAACTTTACTAATCATTGACTAACCGAAGTTGTATTTATATTGATTAAATTCTCTCATTTACAATTTGGAAAAATTTATATTTATTTTTATAATTTTATCAATGTCCACATTTATTCACTTGGAAATATTATTCTTATGACAACATTTGATAAGCTAGACACTTCGACCGGCCCTGTATAAAGTCACTGACTCTTATTATCATCGTAAAAATTCTCAGTAAATTAATGTTTTCTGGAATATTTTCTTCTGCCATGTGTGACAAGGGCTGCAATTGAGTGGTCTGGCCCCAATTTATTTGGCCAAATTTGTTTATTGATAATTCAGGGCAATCGAAATGTTTTATATTTCGTCTAATAAACACTCGGGGATGGATGCCTTCTCTCTTCTCTCGGATTTTTAGACTCTCCTTCTTAACTTGTTTTGTTTACAGCTATATGCTACAGTCCAGTTTGAAACACACGTCTATAATCTTCTATCGGTTCTGGGTTTAATCGAACCTCCTGGGTATTATTGAAGATAGAATAAATAAAAACCTATTAAAAGACCATTCATTAAATTTGACATCCAGAAAGGCTAGCTTAACTAAATAAATTTTGTAACAACTTTGGGAATTGTCGATCTTCAGGCTACTACTATTCAATGTAACAAGGGTAGATTAGGAAAAGTGTTTTGTATAAATAGGTCTTGATATATTAATAAAATAAATTGGGTAGCTTTCGCATATTTACTTATTATCCTAACCCTCACTCTTAAAATAAAAAAATTGCTCATTAAGATTGTCACTATGGTCTATTGTGACAAAGTATCTCCTGTGCGCAGAAGCCACTGTTTGATCTAATGCTAGTAGCCTCAGTCAGCAGTCTATATGACCCATTTTGCGAACCATGTCTTTTTGAAACCACCGAATACAGTTTGCGTTTGTGTTCGTAACGTTGCCCAGTTCCTATCAACCCCTGAATCCAGTTTGTAAGCTGTATCACAAAATTTCTTTAGTAAATACTTTAGTTAATATGCCCATTCCTGGGCTTTTAATATTTTTTAGAATTTTCATCTGGTTTAAAATTAAAGATCTCTTGGGATTTCAGATCTTTTATTTCACAACATTATACTGGGCATCTTACAAACCTAGTTCGTTATAATGCTATTTGAAGGCAAAACTCTTCAAGATACCTCCATTCTATTGTTCACCTGAAATTTTGCCACCACACACACACACCTTCCTCCAATCTTTCGCATCTGTTATTGTAATCTGTAATCTTGGAAGGGAATCATAGTTGCTAATGCTTACAAGAATATACCTAAGGGCGCTTGTGGCTCTATTCCGAAAACTGATATCGGAGTTGTGCTGATATATACGCTGTTAGCAAGTTAAAGTTTTTTTTCAAATTAACTTTATTAAGAACACCTACAGGAAAACCGATGTGTCTAACATCTGTTATATACAATTGATAGGGCTTGGGAGAAGGTGGTATGAACAACCATTGATCACAGCGAAGGACCTTCGTCACCCAACATTCGCCAATGCAAATCAAAATGCGAAACAAGCGTTTTTCTTGGAATTCGTGGAAGTAACTTGGTTGGTGTAATAAACAGGTTCATATGTTCCTTAAATTTGCAAGAATCAAGCTTTTTTGAACCAAAACATCAAGAAAATGTTATTACCTTCATTGACTCAGACATAAATAGATTAAAATTCAGCAATTTCTTTAGCGTGTTTTTCTGCTGCAAAAATTTTGCGTATGCGTTTATTTTCACCACAAATGCTATTAGTGTGAATCTGGTGGCTATTTCACAGAATTAAGTACAGCTCAATGTAAAATTCTCAAAGCGCTAATCATTAGTACTGCAATTTGCATTTACGGAGTCGTAAAACGATTCTTTAAATTTTGGCTCGGAAATAGCCACATCGCGCACATAATCCTGTATCGGGTCAATGGAAAATCTGTCACATTGAAAGATTCACATATTATCTTGCAGAAGTCCTTGAGCTTTTAATCAAAGTGTATCTGGGTATCCTTAAAGCCTAAATATACTAAACACCAATTTGTATTCCTTGATTTTAGGTTTTTTAATTGCCAATAAACATAAATTGAATAAACTTCTGTGATCTCTAATTGATCGCTTTCCCATAAAATCCACGAGAGAGACACTTTGGAACTCAGGATCGTAATGGTAGTGTCAATCACTGACCAACACGAAGCTTTGTGTAGCCATCGTGCTAAAGCACACAGGTAAAATAAAACTGTAAGATAAGACTCTACATTTGACCTCACCATTCTCCTGCGGCTAGAATTATATCTACTGGTGTCTAGATAAAGATCGGAGGACTGAAAAGGGAGCAACCAAAAAACATGAATTTATCCAGTTGTTCATGCAATCTAATTCCACCCTCAGGTAGGAGTTAACGATAATTCTCGCCCATGAACTTGCTACGTCTCTAACACAGGAGAGAGTCGATCTTTTAAGACCTCAGACTAAAAGCTGGCCAAGCATGACTCATCATTCAGAGACTGCATCCTCTTTAGACGTGCTTGACTTGACCGCTGATGCGGATGCAGATGGCTAACGCACACGAGGGGGAGTACATCGACCCCAACGTCACGTGCTTCCCTCCGCTGGGGTGAAAAGAAAACAGGCCGACCGACGCAAATAGTGCTATGTAAATTTAAATCGAAATCGCAATAACGACTGAGTGCAAGATAAGCGAACAACGAAGAGCCTCCCTCAAAATACCGATAAAGCACTCTCAAAACCACCATAAACCACGTCAAATTGTCGTTCATACATTGGAAGAGGAAGGAACAGCTGACGAGATTTTTCAGCGTTTCCTCACACAAAACTAGGAGAACGACACCCAGCTAAAGCAGTCAGGGATCGGCAACCATGTCTGAAAAAAACATCCCTCGAACAAACAAGTAAGACTCCTAGAATCAGGTTCAAAATGAGATATTGAGATTTTGCTCCTGATTTCCGCAACTTTGACCTTTGGGTATCGGCTCTAGCTCATAAAAGAAGGTCATAAGTACTGTACACTCTCAGTACTGTATTTTAATTCCCTTCTACAATATTATTACTTTCGTTGTGAAAGTCTTCGTTCTAGATAGGCGCACTTCGAATAATAAACGAGGTCCCACACCTGAAGGGGCCATAATAATTATTGGACTCCGGAAAAAACCACATCCTTGGTGTAATTTGAATATTGAGTTATATTTTCAGATACCATAGCCGATGATTTTTCATATTGTCAAAAGAACATACCTATTTTGCACTTTCAACTTTGCCGAATAATATATTATTCTTAGTGAACAGAAATCAATGAAGTCGTCTTTTCGGACTATCTATGTAGAAGTAATCAGCTCCAGAGGATATGAAAACTACGATGACATGGATATGCTGTTGAAGTGCAAGGCGCTAACGACCAAGGATAAAGCACAGATCGTTTAGTCATTATATACGTTTCTTTGCAAGAATAAGCATTCTCCTAACACAATTTCACACTTCCATCTTCGGTTTTCTCTCACCTTGGATTCTTTTAGGGATTAAACTTAAAGTACGAACCACTCTAAGTCATCCATGTATCATTAGGCCAGCTGAGCTATTAATTTCGACTAATAAGTAGAACCTCCTTTGACAATCGCATTGACGCACATTGAGCACCCCATTCACAACTCAATTGATTGTTGGTCTAACAGGCCAAGGCCATGAAGGCTACATCCAAACTAAACACTGGCATTGTGATTCCAAATAGTAAAAAAATAAGACGAAAATGCTGAGTATCCACGTAGGAAAAATAATCTTAGTGAAACTTGTGAGTTCCGTTCTAGCTGTACGCCTTTTAATGATTCAGTAAACATAACAAGTTCTATTTCCACAGGATAATTGACTATTACGTGCTTGATTAAACCATTCTAAGATGAAATTACCCATGAGTCATTTGAGGCACGTGAAGTTCTATGAACTTAAAAAGGCATCCAGCACCATAAGAGGCTAGAAAGAAAGGAAATGCAGAAGATCGCTTGAGAAATCCAGTGCTAGTGGAAGTTTCAGCCTTATTAAAGAGGACGGTTGCATCGTATGCCCAGTTCTGTTTGATCATAAGCTTCTTGAAGCAAGCCAGGAAGAAGCTCATCATTTTGACTTATATGTTGGCTTAGAATTAACAGTTTAGCTCTATTCAAACTCTATAACTCTCCATTGAATAATCCCCAACGTTTGAAAACTGATTCCCGCATCCTGAGTTGTAGGAAGCAATCTCAAATTTGGTGTTCTCCATTCCAGTAAATTTCATTGGAAAAGTATTTTATTTCAATTTTGTTTGATCAGTGGGGATCAACGCACGTTAAAATGCTCATCTTTAATATCCACAACTAGAGCGTCTGAACCAAGATTTGAGGAAGAATGACCTGCTCATCAGGACGCAGAAAGTGCCATTTCACAAAAGATTGAGGATCGTGGGTTAGAGAGAATTCATCGTCCACCCTATCCACCTGAACTTGCAGAAAGATGAAAAGCACTTTCCAATAAAGGTTAATGGCATTGTCGAATCGCCCTAGGTAAATAGCGAGCCATCAAAAATATCCACCCACCCAAAGCAAAGAACTTTACCTAGGGCACCATCCAGCAAAGGACGTCCTCTGCATACGACACTACAATTTACCTCCGAAAGGTGCTCCGTGCGCTTCCAACTAGACACCGACTCTGTCATCTCGACTAAAACTTGCTTTGGTAAAGATGGGATAACCGAAAATGGAGCAATCGAGGACCAATTTATTTAGCTCCTCAGGCAATCGAATTCTGCTGTCAGTGTCATTTCTTTGTTATAAGTTGACCATAGTCTTGCATAACGATATGCTACATCTCCAACCTTAAAACCAATCTCCTTGATCTTGACCTGATCGGACAATTCAATCGCCTGACCTGTGACTTCCGTCTGGATGACTCATTCAGTCGGAGGTTGAGCGTTTTGACCGTGTGCTGTTGGCAAATGCACATAAGAGGGAGTATATTGACCCCAACGTCAGGCGCCTCCCTCCCTCACTCCCACCCTCTCCCCGGGGGAAAAGACGCATTTGCTTACATGTATGCACATGGCACTGACTCTACTTAAAGGCTGACCTGCTCTTTTGGAGTACCAATTGTTTTGAGGTTTAAAAAAGCATTTGAAAAATCAGTGTTTGGAAAGCAGAGACCTTTAAAATTCAACAGTCCTCGTCAGTTGCTTCTTCTCCAGCGAATCCTTTAGGTGTGGGGTGACCTTGCTTAGATCTGTGGTGACCTGAGAGTACAAATTCACCGTTAGCAATCTATACCCTTATAGCACCCTCAACCCCGGCACCACTAGAACAACGTGCACTAACTTAAATTGAGTATTCGGAAGCCAATTTATTCGATGTAATCGCTTTTTGACAGAGCTGAAATTCTAATATATTAGAGGTATTCATTTTTGTATGAAGCCGAATAGGTTTTAAAAGCACACTTTAACTCTGGAAATTATGCACCTCAGTTCATACTTTCGAAATCGATTTTGTGTTTTAATAACAAATATGAACAGTAAATACTGAGCATTTAGTTGTTATATTATATTATTACTATTATTATAATTACTAAAAAGTTGAAGAAAATTGTAAGCATTGCACGATGTATCTTACCAATTTGTATTAATTTTTTTTTCTTTTTCACGATACTCAATTTCTCATTTCTCTGCAAAAATATGAAACACTGGTCGCATTGCCTTGTCAGAACGAAAGGGATAATCTCGCACTGAATATTCAGCCCTAATATAGCCCATGCCTATTTTTAATGTCAACACATGAAGCATTGATTGCACTGAGTTTCTAATTTGAAAAATCATCCTTAACTGATCTTTTACCAGTAACTTGAAAACTAGGTGATTTGGGTTCGAAATTGAAGGCACTATCTTCATTGTCTTTAGTGCTTTCCACTTTGGCGGAAGCCCTATGCAATAGAAATGGAATGTATTATGTTGTGGTTTTTGTTAGAGTAGCCGTTCAAATCTAAAAGGTTAGAGGAGATGTCACAAATTTGCATTGCAAGAAAAATGTACATTAAATGTTTGCTTCAGGGAACTACTTATGAATTATTTGTACCTAATGGGAATATTAATGATAATTTTGAAGGCAACCAAAGAAGTGTAGTAAAAATTCCTTGAGGTTAGACTGAACTTGTTGTGCAATTTCCTGTTCCCATGGGATGTGTACAAGACTGCATTTATTGTTATTTCCGAGGGAGAAATAAGTAGCTAGTTAGGAGTTCATTGAAGGAGGAATTTGTTGTGAACCCCTCACTAGCCACTTATTTCTCCATCGGAGATAACAATAAATGCAGTCTTGCACACATTCCATGTGAACAGGAAATTGCACAAGTTCAGTCTTACCTCAAGGAATTTATGTTCAACTTAATGAAAACTGAATCCATTGCTGAACTTTTGTATGCAGGTAAATTATCGGCACATTGCGTTTTGAGAGAAATCCTCCTGCATCTTCCAAAATTCGATTATTTTACTCCTCACATCTAACGTAGTACACTCGAGGTGCAACCTTTTGAAGATGTGTAAACATGGAAAGATCATATTTTGCCTTATTGTATTTTTGACAGAAATATGCAACTACACCACTATATACAAATTTAGAATTATTTTCCTGCCAATCATTCCTGCATTCGAAGCAACAGCATCAAAAACACTATGCAATACACAAATTCTCGTAAATTTTATATATAAACAGGCGTGAGTTCAGCAGGTTCATTCTCAACATAGCGAACATGTTTTCTACTACTCTGCCTCCTATCACAATTCTTGGCTTAGTAGTTGGGATATCCGGTACGAAAAATTGCTTAGCACATCTTTGCTATCCCACTTTGATAAAAGCTTATTTCTTTGTAGTCGATCATACATCAACAGTCCAAAAAATCAATGTTTTCGCCAACAGTAAAATCGCAGAGGCTTTCAGAAGCATTTCTTACGGAACTGCATATTTTCTTGCACACTACCCGGCAAATGATGAATTTCAGTCAGCCTGTCAGAAGTCATCAAATTCCTATGCATCTTATGTTTGTGAAACATCTATTAGTAAACTTGAATTCCGCGAGTATAGGGTAAGTGTGAGTTGCTTGATTCTTATATGATTTCCTTCCATGTTTCAAGTCATTAGATGAGCATGTTTGTTCACCTATAGCAATTAGGTCGAACTTTTGTCTATTAGAACAAAGTGATTCGCTTGGAGGACCTGCGCTTTATTGCCGTATATACACTGAAAGAAGACGCAAGGTGCTCTTGAAAGAGACGAGCTCCTACTCTGCGTTTTACATGATTGCGCCAGTTTATTTGATCTTTTGCTACAAGAAGTTGTAGACATCTAATATAATCCCTTTAATAGAATTTGATTGGTTTGGTTTTCTCCAATGGCTTTTGATTGCTTTTGCACTCATCTGCTTTCTGCTAATTCTATTTGCTTCTTAGACGACAGTTTGGGTTGCTTAATTTCGTCAAATTAATTAGTTGAATAATAGCTCTTTTGACGTTTTCATTCATTTAATTCCACCATTTAAAAAGGCCTTAACCTCTGATAATTAATTTTTGTTTCAAGAGATTTTCTATAGCCTTTTCACTAGATATTTCACTTTATTTTCCAAAATTGCTGGGTTCATTGCTGGAATGTAATTCTCGTTAATGATTGGGTTGCATCATTTCCTATGATATTATTTTTCTTCCTTACCTCAAATATGCAAGGAGGGCTAATAAATGCATTGTAATTTGTGCTAATTTGCATAAGTGTCATAAAACTAAATTTTATTGGCCGCTATGATTTGGATTGCAACATATCGTGCTCACAACTCTTATTCATTTTTCAAGTCTTTGATTAGTTTTGTTGTCATCAGTAGTTGGTCGGCTTCAATCACCGAAGGCTTTCTTTGACCCTCGAAACTGCCAGGCCTAGTGGTTCACGGGCATTTTGCAATTCCAAGGACTTTCTAAAACATCTGTGATTTAGGATTACCGGGATCATTCCTTGAATCTGCTTTGTGTACTGAAGTCAATGCAATCGGTGAATCGTGAATCGGGATACCAAGTTAAATGTCAATGTGAATACAATTGGTGAACAAGAGAAACATTTACACATTAATACTTTTCGATTTTTCCTGTTACTTTTTATTTAGGCATTAAGGCGATACTGATTGGTTTGCTATGATATCGATGACAAGGCCTAAATCATAATAGTGTGTAATGTCCTAATTCCAATGAAATTTTCTGCTGCGATTTACGGGATTAAAATAAACACTTTCGCCAACCAGTTGCCGCACATCAATTCATATGTTATTAAAATTTTAATTGAATTTACTAAGAAGTAAAGTATTACTACTTAAATTTCACGAAATCCTAGATTCAGTTTGAAAATGCTTCTTGAGTTTTGCTTATTGGAGTTGAATTCGAATCAATAATGCTATTTATATTTCAATATTCGGTGAAAATGAAAGCGCGATTTGCAATTCGGCGGTTATTTTTATCATTTGACTGCACAATGAGTGAAGAACATGGAAAAATTCTAACCCAAATCGAAAGCATTATGTTATCATACTGGAGGAGGTGAATATTAAAAGTCATGAAAGTGCGATGTGTAAGTATTTAAGTTTAATAATTGTAGACTCATACATATTGAAAAGACGACTTCAAGTCAAGCAATTGTTAAAGAATGCATTTATATTAAAAAAAATATTTTTTCTAAAATACTAACATTCCAGGAGACTATGACTGGATTTTCCATTCAACTCTAATTTTGTATGGTTTTGTCTCACCAGAAATTAAGTCACTTCTTGCAAAGCAAATAAGGAATCTAAACTGTTCTTGTTTGCTTGTTTAACTTTTGACGGGCTACTTCGGAAGGCCCTGTTATCTCGCATCTTCAAGCTTAGGCTAGTCCCGCTATTTCTCGTAACTGCTTCATCATTTCAATTTGATTACCGTAACGTTATGAGTCACGTCTAACTTCAGACGACCCTGTGCTTTTTGCCTAGTATGTATGAATCAGGGCTATTTTACTAAGATTGAAAAAGCTAACACAGAGTCCTATCTATATAAATTCGCAAAATGGAGTCACTTCCATTTCGTGGCCTCCAAATATCGGTCGCTTTTGCCCACATTGTTATTGAAATACTACATATAACTCATAGAATTGGGAAGGAGTAATTAGGCTCTACCCAGTGATCTTTAAATGAATGTGATTTTTGGATAAAACAACACGCGGCCTTCATTGCCGGAGAGTTGCGGCGTCATATTTTTAGGTGATACCGAAGAACCAATATATACGGCTGGAAGTGTTCAAGGACCAGTCTAAAATTGCGGTTTTCACATTTCATGAATTTGTTGATCATCTCCGGCTGTTGAATGCATGGCACGAATGTTTTATTAATCTAGGCGATTCCATTTTATCTACGCTTATAAAAAGAATCAATCCATAGGATTTTTAGTCACTTGAATACCCTAATACCTGCTAGTCTCACCAGTTGCCATAATGAAACAACTGTAGGCGAATAACCTGCTTGATCTACCATTCAAACATGAATTAGATCTTACAAGAAACATGTTAAAATTGTATGACCGAAGACTGACCAAAGTGCCATTTCTAGGACTACGCGTAGGAAATAAAGGCTGAGACGAAGGGGTGTGTTAGAAACATGAACAGGTTTGTGCTAGCCAAAGCTCTGTGATGTGATGTAAAATAAAGTGTGTGCTGTAATAGAAGCCCTTTCAGTCCTAGGTGTGAGTATTCATCGCACTGCGAAATAGTCATCTCCAGTTTGTGTTCATCCACCAATCATTTTCAAAGTGCTTGCACAAATCTAAATGTTTTTTTACAGGGTGTTATAGGATTCTAATGCTGTTTTTTAAGTAACTTAAATTTCATCTTACGGAGTATCAAATAATCCACCATATGCACTCAATAAATGTTCTTAAGGATGAAGTTTGCACGAGTGTAAATGATTCAATAAAAGCTAAAAAGAATTCTTGAAGTCCACTTTTTGAAGTTTGCTTGAGATTTTAATGTAAAACGGCTAACATGTTTGACAATAAAATTCTGGATCATAACATCAACTTTTTTTTCGTTGGAAGCCTTATGTGATTTTTGCCCTTACATTTTGTCAAGATGTTCTATTCGGTTCATGTTCTGGCTTTCAGTAACAATTTCGTTTGGCCTATTACACGTCAAACGCGATACTTCCCAATCTCCAACAATGGTAACTTGGAGCATTCCATGTTTAATTTCTGTCGTTAATGCGCAGAATTCAGAAGTGAAGGCATTGATAAGCATAAGTAAATCGGGAAAATATTAATGAAAAGCTGCTCTCATTATCGTATGAATCCTGTTGATGAGTCTCTCATGTTTCCATGATGTGGGATTGCAAAAAAACCGTCGGCGTTTCTAGCCATTCACTTTTATACATCATATTCACAATTGGTTCAAAATCGTTCTGTGTTTATTGCCAACAGAGATTGTATTTTCAGAAGCTCCTTCACAGCAACCCATTTCCTCTTATAGTAATTTGGATTTGACCCTTAGAATCCACATCATTTTGCATTGTAACTGGAAAGAAAAATTGGATACGATTACATCGACTTTCATCGCCTTAGATCATTTCTTATTTAACAAGAAATCAACTTCAGTACTTTCCAGACACACACTTGTTAGTGAATAAGATGTGTGCTTTTTCAAATGAAATCTACATTACGAGCCAATTCCCCAAACGAGAGTGCGTAAGTTTCCAATTACCTTTTGATAAAACAAAGTTTTGAAAATTTCCAAATGTTTCAAAGAAAAATGCCCACAATAACCATTAGCATTAGTGTTAAAACTATGAACCATAAAATTAGGCTAAGTCCTCATTACTCTCACAACTGTAACCTAAAGAGTTATCTTTTGCATTTACGTTTTAGGTTTACTCAAATAAGTTTCAAAAACAGAATTTAATTTTTAGACCGGCACAAATCTCAGGTTAAAAGAGCGTGAAACACCAAAATTGGCTTTTCCTATTTGGTATTGCAGCATTTCAGAGTAACAACGACTGCGAAAACTCAAGAGCGCAATTTGGATGGCTTTTGTAAAACAATTTGAAATTTATTAAAAGTGCCATGTGTGAAATTAACCTATGATTGGTTAGATTATGTGGGTTCTGCTGCGTTCTGGCTGTGCCCCATTCACGTAACTGTCAAGTGCATGCCCAGAGTAGCGTGGGTTGCGACAAAGCCGATACTGGACAGATTTCTCTGCTCATGCAGGAATCCTAACTTCACTTTGCACTAAGCAAGCTTTAGGCACATGAGTCACCAAAGCGCTGTTGCAGTCTCTTGAAATGGCACACTCGATCGGCAAATTTGCTGGTGTTTAGAAGTTGCTTCCTCAAGTTGTGTGGTATATGAGTTGCGAAAAATTATTGAAAATTTTATAGGATGTTGATCTAATTGCATGAAGGAGTGATCAATGTTGTTTCAATGGTGGGTGGGGAGGAATGGGGCCAAAAGGCGTTGCGTAAATGACCCCACTGGGGTGCAAAGTATACATTATAAGCAGGCGTGATGCTGCGAGGATCACGAGATGCATCTCGGGTTAGACGAGATGCTGAATAGGTTCCTAAGAGGCGTTAGGGGAAGTGAAGTAAAGACAGGAGCGACGATGGAAGCATTTGTCGATGAAGCTCGCGATCCTCGCCGCAACCGAAATCGGCAGACTGGTGGAATCGCAAGTGATGGTGTCTTTCGATTGTATCAGAATGGCAATGAACGTGTCAATAAAACGTAGGCATGCGAAATTTGAGAAAGAGGTCGATCCGAATAGGATGTTGGATTTATGGTCCTCGTCTTTTCAAGGGGAAGCCTCCGCTCAGTTGGAAACTGAGAATTTGGAGGATCTACATTTTGACGCGTACTTGCAAATTATAGGATCTATCCTTTAACTGCTCGATTCCCCAGCCCTAGTCTTAGGACATTTCGAATAAGTCAGAACCAATTTAATCGTGCTGCACAACCACCGTAGCAGCCACCACCAACGAATCAAGACGAAATGCCCTCCCAAGTGGATGATTTGAGAAGGGCTTTAAACGGCGAGGCCCATGAAACCGAATTCAAAGATCCGTACAGGATATTAGATCCATGGCCTTCATCTAGTGGATGCAGTGTGAGCAATGATGAATGGCAGCGAAATGGCAACAACCCTTGGAGGCGGGGACAGAGCCAAGACAATTTTCATCGTTGCTGTCCTCATTGTTGGTGGCCATTTCCCCATCTGCTCCACTTCCACTTCATCCTCCAGCTCACCCACAACCACCTCCTCCACTCCAGTGTCCACCCCAGTCTCTCAACCTCACGTTTATAATGCGAAAATTGAATGGCATCACGCATCTTCCTGACATGAACTCAAGTCGCCGGCAGAGTGCAGCGCCCAATAGCGTTCAGTACAAAACGACGCTCCGTTGGCATATCAACGTGTACAACCAGAGTTATTTTGGATCACAGTGTTCTTTTGCCCATGGCGTCGGGAAAACTGAGCTCAGTCGAAGAGCACCCGATTTATCGGCTGCAGCCTTTCAACCAACTTACTAAGTTCGGTGGCTGCCCCCTATGCGGTAGTGAATGCACCTTCAGGCACTTCTAATCCACATTCTCTACCCCATCATTAGCATTTTTCGGAGCAACATAAGAGTTGGTATTCACAGAATAAGGAGGCGTCTCAATGATGAATGCATTCATATTTTATTTGTTTTTATGATCGTTGACAAACCTCGTACATATCTTCTTGTTTTATTTAGAAATTCCTGTTCTATAAATCAGCCATAGAGAAACGATTTCTAAGGTGACCTCTCATTGATGAACATTAAGCAAATCCTCCTGTGTAATTAGTCATAGTGTCTTATGTGCTATTGTAAAACGATTTTGGGCAAAAAAAGTAGAAGTCTCAAACAGAGAAAGCAATAGAATCTGATGCAAGTAAACGTTAAGAATGCATTCCATCGTTAAAATGGGGTATTGCTTATGGGTCCCATCTGGTAATCCGAAGCAACACATATGTTCATGATTTCGTAAATGAGTGTTTACC
Organism: Anomotaenia brevis; assembly: GCA_030710315.1. Lineage (NCBI taxonomy): Eukaryota > Metazoa > Platyhelminthes > Cestoda > Cyclophyllidea > Dilepididae > Anomotaenia > Anomotaenia brevis. The sequence goes on along the minus strand of JAUOZQ010000778.1, from coordinate 334 downwards.
CTGATGCTTAGTTGCTTGCTGCAAGTAGTTTCATGAAAGCCTATGAAGTCATCATTATAGCAGCTACGTGGAAGAAAGCTCTTTAAGGAAAGTTGGAATTCGAATCTCTGGTACAACTCTCAGTTGACTTATGGATTCAGCAAATCAGAGAGAGATGCAGTTGAATAAACATTAAATTAAATACCATGGAAAATTTGAATTATATAAATCAAAGGCCTTATAGGCTAAGGGTCATGATAGGTAATTAAAATTAAGGTGAATCGTGGAACAAGTTATGAAACGATTGCTACCTCATTTCCACCGACCAACCGCGTCTTCGAGTGGCTGAAGCGAA
>JAUOZQ010000777.1:0-23780 GCA_030710315.1 Anomotaenia brevis | reverse complement strand
ATGATTACGATGACTATATAAAGTCAAACACGACCTAAATTTTGAACTCATTTTAGCTAATGACTGAATTCATTCGCAATCCTGGAAGGGCAGCAAACTTGGAAATATATGGAGTGGGACTTTAAAGCAAAAAACTCATCTTATCTCAGAAGTAGAAAAGATCCAGATTTTAGCACGATATACATAGAGATTAACTGATTATATACTCAAAACTCCAGATTAAATTCACTGTAACATTTTAATATTGACAACCACTTGTATATCAGGAATCGCAGGAGTTTAAACCCTGATTTTATTCATATTTTTCATTAAATGGTTTGAGGCCGTAAAAATGTGAAGCATTAGTCAAAACTGCTGAAGTCTAGTACATTTAAGCAATCGACAAAAAAACGTAATGTTCTTGACATTTAATTTGATTTACATTTGTTTTAAAATAATAAATTTGATTTTTAAATTTGGGGTCAATAACTGATTTTTTGGCATTTTTCGGTATATCCACCCTATTTGTGGGACATACACGTAATTGAATGCTTTCGAAGAGGGCTCTTGATGTGCCTAATTTCGATTAAAATGCTATAATTATCAGTTTAAGGTTGAAATCTGAGTGGAGCGATTGATGGATATTTGATCACCCAATGACTTCTGCACCGAGTTACTAGTCGTTCATATCTGAAATCGAGACAATCAACATAAAAACATCGGTTACCGGCATTGTATTTGCCTCAATTTCTCATATTTCAAAGGAGTTTTAGAAAGCCTGTAAACCAGGTTATGCTTAAGAGGGATTTCTACAGAATAATTGAGAAAATCCATGCTCTTTCAGCTGAGAATTCAGCTTATTCTCTAGATCTATATCTGGTGATTTAATAAATTTGAAAATTACTTTCAAGAAAATTGGTAGTAATATTGAGATCTGCCTTCAAGCTTACTGATGGAATTTCCACATCCCTAATACACACTCAAGTAAGCTTGTCTCGTCTTTGCGCAGATCTTAGCTATCCGGTAGTAAATAGTTAAATCTTTATAATACAATAAAACCTTTATAAAATTATTTATAAGCGCTTCACAATACGTACCCAGCACCGAGTTTGTAATTTCTTCGAAGGAAGATTTGAAACATAAATCAGGTGGTAATGGTGGTCGCAAAGCAATGGCCTGCATGGAAGATACTTGCCCTCGTGTGATCTTATGGTCCCGAAAGTGTCGATAACTTGTTCTTTCGTTTGACGCTGAATGCGTAACGCTGTAACAAACTCGCCCTCCCAAAGGAAGCACAGCCATTGCAAAATGCCTATTCCATAGAGAAAACTTATCTCGATTCACGGCTCTCGAGCTTCGAAATTGAGACGTGGATAATCAGGGAATTTCAAACGTGGGTATAAATCGATAAACACACAATAGTCACGTGGATGTGAAACGAGGTTTAATTGACCCTCACCGAAACCATGACTCATCTAATCACCCTGGGCCCAAATCATCGTAATAAACAGCTGGTTTCAATAACTCGGATGGTTTAAACACGACAATTGAGGGTTACCAGTGAAGGATGCAGTTCATTGATAATTCTCAAGCGTGAGTCGAAACCCGGCCGCAAACAAGGGTCATACCATAGAAGCTAATGGCATAGGTGGAAAAGATGTCCAACATATTCAACCAACACGCTGCCCACATTGTCATTGTAGACGAGGGCAATGAAAGAAAGATTGGTGTGAAGGTATTTGGAAAGATGGCATTCAGAGCTAACAGCTTCTATAGTAGTGGAATGTTTCCTCTGTGATTAAAGTGGACTGCGTGTAGAATGAAGTCTAACAATGCTTGGACCATCAAGATCTTCCTTATGGCCTTTCCAATTACACTCCTATGGTTAGATAGCCGCTATTTAAAATGAGGATGATGAATTTGCAAAGGCTCCCATCTAGCTAGTATCATGGAAATGAATATTTATTCCAGGAGTTTAAGCCCAATTTATAAAAAAGTATGTTTCAATGCAAAATATGTAAAATACAGAGAATATTCGCAGTTATTCACGTATCGGGCCACCACATTAGGTCAGTCCGACATTTTTCTTTTCAAAGTAAGTTATAAAAAATAAAAGACCATTTTATGGCATACGGCTGAAAGTAGTTCTATGTTTAGATGTCTTTCAATTGACTTAAACTAAAACCCCATTAACATGGAACCAGTTCAATGAACCAGTCTAAGAGAGGGAACTCAGCAGCCGACGAAGACGCCAGAAGAATTCATTCAGTCTGTGGTGGAGTTGTGCAAAGTACAAAGGAAAGAAGGTGGTTCAAGAAGGTGGTTTGCGAAATTCAGAGGAAGTGGAGATTTCACCCTCCACAGAAATGACGATGGAATTTGACGAAGTCAAACTGAGTTCGATGATAAGCTGTTTCTTGAAGCAGCAGCCCATGAAACAGCTTTCCTTCTGTACCAGTTGGATAATTCTTGAGTTTGGCGAATGGGTACCTGCCTACGAATGGTGAGTGGGGCATCAGAATTGTTTAGTAGCCACCAGAATTTGAGGAGCTTCTGAACGAGGTTTCTGCAAACGTCATCCTCAAAACTTCCTGGTTTCTTCGAAGAGTTTGAAGGCGACTTCTTCGTCGGTCGTCCATACCGCAGGACGTGGTGTTCGCATTTTCAATTTTCAATTGTCTTTGTTGTCATGCATGGTTATCAACAGACTGAGCATTTTAAGATGAGGTGATTAGCATGGCACTAGCATGAATATTGGCTAAATCTCAATATTCTCCAGTGAACTTCTTCAAGTTGGAGGCGCATTTAATATGATGAAAATGACATTGCAAGAGGTAGTAGTTATCGTAACGATATCTATTAACAAAATATTAATATTCGAATATGCTTTAGATTGATTATACACAGTAAGTTGTCTTTCGTCATATTTGTAATGCATCTTTGAGAACGAGGCCTCAATGAGGAAGTTAAACTGGCGCATTTTGTTTGAGCGTATTCCATTCATGCGCATCTAGATTGACGGCGCTCCTACGAATATTGAGAAGGTAACTGACTAGTTAAAAATTAAAACCAGTTATTTTAGGACTTGAATGATAGCAGGCAGATTATTTGGTTTGATGCAGATGGATTTTTACTCAAGGAACCTAAATACTTCATGATGTCGACCTTCAAGAAATGTGTGAAATACTTCAGATCGACCTGGAAGTCGAGTCAGGTCATGTCTGATGATAAGCACCTTTCTAAGGCAAAAGCCTTGAAGAAGTTAAGGTTCTCCTTTTCTATTAGTTCAGTTGAAATTGACAATTTGTCTTAGTCGGGACGTGTTTCTTCAATAAAAAGCGAAAGAGCGATTTCTAGATTACCTAGGAAATGGAAACGACAAGGAGTTACTAGAATGCGAAACAGGAACGTTTCGAGCCTGACGCAGACAGTGAATCATCGCATTTGAATTACCCTTAAACTGCATTAGCAAAGGTTTACTCGACCACCGATAAGAAGAAAGCATGCCACGGGAAGATCACCATAAAGTAGGGGTTTCTCACTCGAAATTTATTTGATTCACTAAATATTTGTTCGACTTGCACTGGCTGCAACGTGAATTTGGATAAAATACTATTATTATAATAATAATAACAAATATTACTGTTGCATTCTTGCTGGTGAATGCGGCGTTTTCTCAATTGCGGGAAATACTTCAGCCACAGCCGCCTTCTGTAGGTCATTTGAAACGCCATCGTCACTTATCAATCTGGCGGTTTCGCCATTGGATATTTCACATCGAACTGTTTCCACCTAATGCAGCAACAATTCGCGTAATGCAATATCTACTGTTGGCTAATATGGCCTTTGACGCAGGGTTTGCGAAACAAATGCCTGCTCTATTGAATCGCTTCTCAAAAGATCCAAAGCATTTGAGGACATTCCTCTTCCACCTTAATCTCCCGACTAACACTACCACTACCACTCGACACCCAGCTTGCAAAATTTTTTGAATGTAACAGCTTCTGCAACTCGGGATGACGTTGACAATTGCATTTGTTAGTTCTCTAAATTAAACGATCGTATTAGCAAACTTGGTGACCAGATTTATGGCTTATTCGATAATAAGGGCAAGTACACTGACGATTAAACCTTTCAATAAGTGAAGCATTTAGACTCTTGCTTTATATACTCAAATTCGGTCACAACTCTGTGAATGACGTTATAGTGGCTGAAGGCAGCGCTTGAAAATCTCATAAAGCCACCGAGTCTAGTAGCCATTTCCACTCCTAACTGGGCCTATTTCACAACACACTCTGCTCCAGCGTTGCTATCACCCTTAGCATTCTAGGGGCTTGTCACTTCGTTTCTTCCATTGGCACCAGCTCAGGAATTGAGCAGCAACCACGAAGATTCTCTTTTCACCTCTACATAAGTAGAGAGTTGCCTTCTTTGAAATACAACTCCTAGTCATAATGAGAGCTCAGAGATGTTAACGTAAGCTAACTAAGTAATGCATCACCTGGCGTGAAAATCACGGGCCTGTTCCCTCTAGGGTGCAAACCGATAGATGCCTACTTCATGACTGCCTTATTCTCGCCTCAGTTTAATCACCTTCCGTCAAGTAAGTACGGTTTTTGTCTATCGAGGGCCGTTAATGGAGGACTACTATTAAGAGCATAAACACATGAATTAATTCTGGATAGTGGTCAGCAATGGGCATTTGGAAAGTTAGAACTCGTTGACTTCATAATGGTGTCATGAGCCATTGTGAAGTATTCCTCTTCAGCAAAAGCCTGGTTTCCCATGACTGCGGTAGTGTAAGCACCAAAAGCCTAGCGGTTGCAGTTGTCCGTTGGTTAATTGATGTAGAGCGGCTCCCACAGCGACATTGGAGGCGTCTACCATGAGGGCAAGTTCTGCCGTGCGATCCGGGTGAGCGATAGTCACGCTTCGAGGTAGGCGGTCCTTCACCTCCGTGAAAGCTACCGTTTCTTCCGTTGACAGCTCGATAGGGCCGTTGTCGCCGGCGGTAAGATTGACCAAATGTAACTCTATGCTCGCACAATCCGAGATGAAGCGTCGGTAAGAGCTAACCATGCCCAGAAAGCGTTTGAGCTGGCGCTTGGATGTTGGCTATGGGACCTGATGGATAGTCTTGCTCTTGTCCGGGAGAAGAAGCACTCCTTGGGAGTTGATGAGATGGCCCAGATAAGTAACCTCTGTCTGTATGTCTGTCTGTCCGAAACGGCACGTCGCTGCCTTAATGATAATGCCGTTCTCGTCTACTCATTGAAGGACGACCGACAGGTGTTGTTGATGTTCTTCTGGTGAAGTGCTGACGATAAGGAGGTCGTCGAGGTAGGCACACACACACAAAATCTAAGCCATGTAGCACCGTGTCACTGAAGCGTTGGAAAGTCTAAGCTGCGTTCCGGAGCCCGAAAGGCACACGCAGAAACTCAAAAAGTCCGAACGGGGTAGTAATGGCTGTTTTGTGCACGTCTTCTGGAGCCACGGGAATCTGGTGGTAGGCTTTTACTGAGTCAATAGTAGAGAAAATCCGCTTACCGTGTAGGAAAGACACGCAGTCTTGGATGTGCAGAAGTGGGTATCGATCGGGCAAGGTAGCAGCGTTTAGGTCTCTGTAATCGCCACAGGGTCGCCAATTACCGGCACTGGCTGGCTTTGGGCCCGAGGTGCAGGGGTGATGCCTATTCATTTTGCTCCGATCCTCTGATTATACCGAGTTGCATCATATGCCCAAACTCAGAGACTGCCAGCTTTCGCTTCTCCACGGAAAGTCTTCGAGGTTTGGCAGTGCGAGGTGGGCACGTAGTTTTGATGTAATGCATCAGACCTTGTGCTTTGGTGGTTCTACTTTGGCATTGGTGTTAGTAGGCTTGGTACGGTTGGGAAATTGTCGTGGGAACGAGAGGTAGGGCTCAGGCTGAGGGACTGAGGCTGGGATTGCAGAGAGTTGATAGACAGAGCAATTCCTTGTTTTGCAGATGGCGAAAAACAGGTGGTGATGTCCACAAGACGTCATTTACGGACACTAGGGCAGAAAATCTGTGCCCAAGATAGGATGCTGGACATCCGCGATTACGAAAACCCGTGGAAAAGCTCTACGTACACCCAGATGGAGTTGGAGGAAACGTTGTCCATAAGTCCTGATTGAGGAGTGATTCACAGCTTGCAGCTTTAGAGATGGGGGTTGGTTTAAGGGTAATCAAAATGCGATGATTCAATGTCTGCGTCAGGCTCGCAAAGTTCCCGTTTCGCATTCTAGTAACTCCTTGTCGTTTCCATTTCCTAGGTAATCTAGAAATTGGTCTTTCGCGTTTTATTGATGAAACACGTCCCGACTAAGACAAATTGTCAATTGCAACTGAACTAATAGAGAAGGAGAACCTTACCTTCTTCAAGGCTGTTGCCTTAGAAACGTGCTTATCATCAGACATGACCTGACTCGACTTCCAGGTCGATCTGAAGTATTCCGCACATTTCATGAAGGTCGTCCTCATGAAGTACTTAGGTTCCTTGAGTAAAAATCCATCTGCATCAAACCAAATAATCTGCCTGCTATCATTCAAGTCAAAAAAACTTGTTTTAATTTTTAACTAGACAGTTACCTTCTCAATATTCGTAGGGACGCCGTCTATCTAGATGCGCATGAATGGAATACGCCCAAACAAAATTCGCCAGTTTAACTACCTCATTTAGGCCTCGTTCTCAAAGATGCATTACATTTTATTGATATTGGTAATTCTGTAAGCAGTGCTACTTTTGCGTTGTTGCGATAGAGCCACCAGGAAGGTAATACCTCTCATTTGTTTTATCTAAAGGGTGATATATTTTAACATCGTTGAGGGAAAAGCATTCATTTTTAGGTTTAATCGTTAAAAAACGACCACCTCTTGAAATGTCCTTTTCATCATATTAAATGTTCTTCCAAATCTGCGCTACATATAGCACTTTCTTGAAGAAGTTCACTAGAGAATATTGAGAGTTAGCCAGTATCCATGCTAGTGTCATGCCAATCACTTCATCTCCAAAATGCTCAGCCTGTTGAAAAACCATGCTTGACAACAAAGACAATTGAAAATTGAAAATGCGAACACCACGTCCTGCGGTATGGACGACCGACGAAGAAGTCGCTTTCAAACTCTTCGAAGAAACCAGGAAGAATTGAGGATGACGTTTGCAGAAACCTCGGTCAGAAGCTCCTCAAATTTTGATGGCTACTAGACAATTCTGATGCCTCACTCACTAATGGTGGGAAGGTACCCATTCGCCAAACTCAAGAATTATCCAAGTTTTCGAAGATGAAGTCGAGGAGCACCTGTTTGTCTAGAATTAGGCTGAATTGCCAATCCAACTCAACTGATACAGAAGGAAAGCTGTTTCATGGGCTGCTGCTTCAAGAAGCAGCTTATCATCGAACTCAATTTGACTTCGTCCAATTTCATCGTCATTTCCGTGGAGGGTGACATCTCCACTTCCTCTGAATTTCGCAAATCACCTTCTTGAACCACCTTATTTCCTTTGTATTTTGCACAAGTCCACCACAAATAGCGGCTACCCAATCATGGGAGAGTAATTGGAAAGGCCATAAGGAAGATTAAATTTTAGTCGATTACTCAAAACTAACAGACTTTAGCAGTTTCGACTAATGTTTCACATTTTTACGGCCTTAAAACATTTAAGGAAAAATATGAATACAATCTGAGTTTATACTCCCGCAATTCCTCATATAAAAGTGACTGTCAGTATTAAAATATCACAGCGAATTTAGTCTAGAATTATAGCAATATTGAATCATCAGATGTGATTTTTATTTTCAAGTTTGCTGTTCTTCCCAGATTGCGAATGAACTCAGTTATTCGCTAAAATGAGTTCAAAATTTAGGTCTTGCTTGACTTTATATTGCCATCGTCATCATCATGATATTTTATAATTTAATTTAAAATATAAATGTCTGACTGACCTAATGTGGTGGCCTGATACGTGAATAACTGCGACTATTCTCAGTATTTTGCATATTTTTCTTTAAAACATCATTATTTATAACTTGGGGCTTAAAATCCTAGAATTAATATTCAATTCCCTGATAGTAGCCAAATGAGAGCCTTTGCAAATTCTTCAAACTCATTTTTAAATGAGTATTCCATTAGCATTGGAAATAGCGGCTATCCAATTATAGGAGAGTAATTGGAAAAGCCGTAAGGAAGATCTTGTTAGTCTAGGCAGAGGCTAGACTTCATTCTACACGCTGTCTACTTCAATCACAGAGGAAATATCCGTCTACTATAGAAGCTGTTAGCTCTGAATGCCATCTTTCCAAATACCTTCACACCAATCTTTCTTTAATTGCCCTCGTCCACGATGAGAATGCGGGCAGCGTGTTGGTTGAATATGTGGGACATCTTTTCCACCTATGGCACTAGCTTCTATGGTATGACCCTTGTTTGCTGCTATGTTTCAACGCACGCCTGAATATTAACAGTGAACTATATCCTTCTCTGATAACCCTCAATTGTCGTGTTTAAACCATTTGAGTTATTGAAATCAGCTGTTTATTACGATGATTTGGGCCCAGGTTGATTAGATGAGTCATGGTTTCGGTGATGTTCAATTAAACCCCGTTTCACATACACGTGACGATTTTTACCCAGTTCTGAAATTCCGTGATTATCAACGTCTCAATTCGAAGCTTGAGACTCGTGAATCGAGACAGGTTTTTTATATGTAATAGGCATTTAACAATGGCTGTGCTTCCTTTGGAAGGGCGAGTTTGTTACAGCTTTACGCATTCAGCGTCAAACGAAAGAACAAGTTATCGACACTTTCGGGGATCATAAGATCACACGAAGGCAACTATCGTCCATGCATGCCATTGTTTTGCGACCGCCACTTCCACCTGATTTATTTTTCAAATCTTCCTTCGAAAAACGCACAAACTCAATGCTGAGTACGTATTGTGAAGCGCTTATAGATATTATCATAAGGATTTTACTATTCTCCACCTGATAGCTTAGATCTGCGCAAAGACGAGACAAGCTTACCTGAGTGTGTATTAGGGATGTGGAAATTCCATCAGTAAGCTTGAAGGCAGATCTCAATATTACAACCGATCTTCTTGAAAACAATTTTCAAATTTATTGAATCACCAGATCTAGATCTTTCTTTCGATTCTTTCGATTTCAGATATGAACAGCTAGTAGCTCGTTGCAGAAGTCATTGGGTGATCAAATATCCATTAATCGCTCCACTCAGATTTCAACCTAAAACTGTGAATTATAGCATTTTAATCGAAATTAGGCACATAAAAAAGGTGGATATATTGAAAAAGGCAAAATCAAATCATTTATTCATCGCAAAATTAAAATCAAATTTATTTTTTAAAAGAAATTTAAATAAAATTAAATGTCAACAACATTAAGTTTTTGTTGGTTACTTAAAATTAATAGACTTCAGAAGTTTCGACAAATGCTTCACATTTTTACGGCCTCAAAGCATTTAAGGATAACTATGAATAAAATCTGAGTTTAAACTCTTGCGATTCCTGATATTCAAGTGGTTGTCAGTATTAAAATGTTACAGTGAATTTAATCTGGAGTTTGGAGTCTATAAGCAGTTAATCTCTATGTAGATCGTGCTAAAAGATGGGATCTATTATACTTCTGCGATAGGAAGAGCTTTTTACTTTCGAATCCCATTTCTATAATAAAATCAAATAAGAACTCTCCGCATTACTCCCTCTTTCAATAAAAGTGGCAGTAATATCAACTCTGCAACATCAAAGATGAGGTATTAGAATAAAAACCAGCTAGTAATCGTTTAGGCATTTTTGAAACATATAGATGTAATTTTTTTCAAGTCTACTGTTCTTTTCAAATTGCGAATAAATTCAGTCATTCGCTAAAATGAGTTTAAAATTTAAGTCGTGCTTGGCTTTATATAAATTTCATAATTTGTGCTTAATTCGGAGCGTTATTACATTGAGGTTATTAATAAATAACGCCACTCCATATATTGCATCTTTTATGATGAAGCCTCAATAAGGTAGTAAAACTTGAGGAAGCGGAAACATAACCCTGACCATTTTGTTTGAGCTTACCATATTAATGCGGATCAAGGAAAACGACGCTCCCCGCGAACATCAAGAATGCAGCTGTGAAAGATTCAAATTGAAAACAGTGGTTTTTCCTACTTAAATCCCAGGTAGCATTTCTATGCAAATAAATGAAAAAATCAATGATTTTATAAAGAATAGATATCTGTTCCGCACTGGGCGCTGTTCATGTCCTTGGAATGTTAAGCATGCTATGTATGAAATTCATGAATAACCCAAAATAACTTTCCGAGAGTAGTCCAAAACTTTCATTTGGAAGTGAGGAGTCCGCGAAGGATGTAACGAAAGGCTGCTTCTGTTTAATCCAGTGTGATGAAGATATTGGCATGCCCGGAAAAGGAGTGGTGGACCCTTGGAATCTGAAGTGGTCCTATGAGGTGTGCTTGATAGCTGACGCGCCAGAGACTGTACAAAGAATGCTTAATAAGCTCATAACACTTTCGTTAAGAGCTTCGGCGAAGACACGGCAGATGCATGTGAGTATGGCCTACTCATGTATGGCATTTTTCGGCAACGCAGTGTCCCCTGTCTTGGCTCCATCATCTCTAAGGTCGATCAGTGCAAACTTGCTAGCATAGAAACTTCCCTAAAGCTGACTCAGCTGTATGGTCTCTTGACAACAGTCTATCGGCTCTTTGACGGTAAGAAACAGACTGCTGTAATCTACACCGTAAGCGAATGGCCATGGGCTGGTGGTTTGGAAGACCTTTCTGAAAGAACTGTACTCGGCCTTGGTAACGGCCTTGCTCTGTCTATCAACTCCCTGCAATCCCAGCCTCAGTCCCTCAGCCTGAGCCCTACCTCTCCATCCTACGACAATTGCCCAACCTTACCAAGCCTACTAACACCAATGCTAAAAGAGCACCACCAAAGCACAAGGTGGGGTGCATTACATCAAAACTACGTGCCCACCTCCCACTGTCAAACCTCGAAGACCTTCCGTGGAGAAGCGAATGCTGACAGTCGCTGAATTTGAACATATGATGCAACTCGGTATAATCAGAGGATCGGAGCAAAATGATTGTGGATCACCCCTGCACCTCGTGCTCAAAGCCAGCCAGTGCCGGTGATCGGCGACCCTGTGGCGATTACCGATCCCTAAACGCTGCTACCTTGCCCGATCGATACCCACTTCCGCACATCCAAGACTGCTTGTCTTTCCTACACGGCAAGTGGATTATCTCCTCGATTGTCTCAGTAAAAGCCTACCACCAGATTCCCGTGGCTCCAGAAGACGTGCACAACTCAGCCATTACTACACCGTTCGGACTTTTTGAGTTTCTGCGTATGCCTTTCGCTCTCGGGAACCCAGCTCAGCCACTCTAAATCTTCAATGACACGGTGCTGCATGGCTTAGATTTTGTGTGTGTGTATGCCTACCTCGACGACATCCTTATCGCCAGCACTTCACCAGAAAAACATCAAGAACACCTGTCGGTCGTCCTTCAAGGAGTAGACGAGAACGGCATTATCATTAAGGCAGCGAAGCGCCGTCCCTTTCGGACAGACAGACATACAGACAGAGGTTACTTATCTGGGCCATCTCATCAACTCCCAATGAGGACATTCCTCTTCCACCTTAATCTCCCGACTAACACTACCACTGCCACTCGACACACAGCTTGCAAAATTCTGCAACTCGGGATGACGTTGACAATTGCATTTGTTAGTCCACTAAATTAAACTATCGTATTAGCAAACTTGGTGACCAGTTTTATGGCTTCTTCGATAATAAGGGCAAGTACACTGACGATTAAACCTTTCAATAAGTGAGGCATTTAGTCTCTTGCTGTGTATACTCAAATTCGGTCACAACTCTCTGAATGACGTTATAGTGGCTGAAGGCAGCGCTTGAAAATCTCATAAAACCACCGAATCTAGTAGCCATTTCCACTCCCTAACCAGTCACTTTACTGGGCCTATTGCACCCCACACTCTGCTCCAGCATGGCTCTCACCCTTAACTTTCTACAGGCTTATCACCTCGTTTCTTCAATTGGCTCTAGCTTAGCAATTGAGCAGCAACCACGAGGACTCTCTTTTCACCCCTACATATGTAGAGAGTTTCCTTCTTTGAAATACAACTCCTAGTCATCATGAAAGCTCAGAGATGTTAACGCAAGCTAACTAAGTGATGCATCACCTGGCGTGAAAATCACGGGCCTGTTCCCTCTAGGGTGCAAACCGATAGATGCCTACTTCATGATTGCTTATTCTCGCCTTAGTTTAATCGCCTTCCGTCAGGTAAATAGGTTTTGTCTATCGAGGGCCATCAATGGAGGACTACTATGAAGAGCATAAACACATGAATTAAATCTGGATGGTGGTCAGTAATGAGCATGTGGAAAGTTGGAACTCGTTGACTTCATAATGGTGTCATGAGCCATTGCGAAGTATTCCTCTTCAGCAAAAGCCTGGTTTCCCATGACTGCGATAGTGTAAGCACCAAAAGCCTAGCGGTTGCAGGTGTCCGTTGGTTAATTGATGTAGAGCGGCTCCCACAGCGACATTGGAGGCGTCTACCATGAGGGCAAATTTTGCCGTGGGATCCTGGTGAGCGATAGTCACGCTTCGAGATAGGCGGTCCTTCACCTCCGTGAAAGCTACCGTTTCTTCCGTTGACAGCTCGATAGGGCCGTTGTCGCCAGCGGTAAGATTGACCGAAGGTAACGCTATGCTCGCACAATCCGGGGTGAAGTGTCTGTAAAAGCTAACCATGCCCAGGAAGCGTTTGAGCTGGCGCTTGGATGTTGGCTTTGGGAACTGCTGGATAGTCTTGATCTTGTCCGGGAGAGGAAGCATTCCTTGGGAGTTGATGTGATGGCCCAGAAATGTAACCTCTGTCTGAGTGTCTGTCTGTTCGAAACGGCACTTCGCTGCCTTAATGATAACGCCGTTCTCGCCTACTCTTTGAAGAACGACCGAGAGGTGTTGTTGATGTTCTTCTGGTGAAATGCTGGCGATAAGGAGGTCGTCGAGGTAGGCACACACACACAAAAAATCTAAGCCATGCAGCACCGTGTCATTGAAGCATTGGATGGAGAGGTAGGGCTCAGGCTCAGGGACTGAGGCTGGGATTGCAGAGAGTCGATAGGCAGAGCAATTCTCTGTTTTGCAGATGGCGAAAAACAGGTGGTGTTGTCCACAAGACATTATTTACGGACATTAGGGCACAGATTGTATTAATGCAGAAAACCAGAGCCCAAGATTGGATGCTGGACATCCGCGATTACGAAAACCCATGGAAAGCTCTACGTAAACCCAGACAGAGTTGGAGGAAACGTTGTCCATAGGTCCTGATTGAGGAGTGATTCAGAGCTTGCAGCTTTAGAGATGGGGGTTGGGGTGGAGGCGGTCTGCAGGGGTGGGAGGTTGATGCTGATCTCCACACCGGACTCAATCATGAACAGCCTTTTGCTTCGAATGAATATGCGTATTGAATGAAGAGAATGCGGCTGGGCTGTGGGAGACCAGAATTTGTAGACGCGATCAAATTCTCGGCTGGACGCTTCCCCAAAATTTGCACTTCGGATTCCACTTCCTGGCTGGGGTGCCGAAGTTGACATGGTAGAAACAAACGTCTTCCGTTGCGGGTGCGTAATTGGGTCTGTTGGAGCTCTTCCGCCTGGGTGAACGAGCAAAGGTCTTTTTAGGTGAGCGCTTCCTCGAGTGTGGGCGTTGTTGAAGGAGGAGAGCTTCTAGTTTCTTTCTTTCTCAGGTCGGCGGCGATCTGGTAATGTTGACTGGTTCGTTGGGCACACGGGACGGTAGCTGGCGAGACTGTTGATTGTTGAGTAGGTTTCTTGTCAACAAGATTCCTGGAATCAAATGTACTATCTGCCGATGGATGTCTGGTGGTTTCGAGTCTCCGAGTTCGAGCTGGGTCGCTGCCTCGTAATCGCAGCCACTTTCGGGTGTGCTTAGCTTGATCGAAGCCGCCTTCAATCTGGTATATGGCTGCTCCGCAGGAGGCGATAGTATAATAGTATAATAATAATGTGCTCCGGTAGCTTCTCTACGACTATGTCGAACTTGGCCATTTTGCTCTTGATGTTAGCGAGACGGAAATGAGCTTCCACACGGCCAAACCAACCTGCTGCACTGTTCGGTCGAAAATCGGATGGACCGAATGCCACACGTAGAAGGGAAGACGCGTCTCCAGGGCCGTATAAGTCATCTCCCATCATAAGCGCGTGCTCGCCAATGAAAGTAATTGTCACTTTAATTAATAACACTAACAACACCATCTGATAATAGAAAACTGAAGGTGGAAATAAAATCTTGTATTAGGCAAAACAACTAGTACGTTATGGAAGAGGTCTTGCTTGCACGCCGTCGTGCGCAGTTGAGAACACCAATTATCGTGACAGGGCAGAATTTGTGACTAGGCGAATTGCGACTGCTTCGATCGTGTCCTTGTCCTTGAAATCAGTATCCAATTAACAGAAACGCATAAACATTACAAACAGAAGAATATTTAGCAGAAAAAACCATCATTGTCAAAAAAGTCGTCGAAGTCCATATCCAGATGGCTGATTTTATGTGTTTTTGCCTAAGCCTCGAAAGTAAGACTGCCTATTGAAGACCAAAGACCAAAGACCCGAAGTACTGGAGTGAAAGTTGGGGAGGCAGCTCTTGAAATCAATCAAGACTACTACTGCGTGATCAACGAAAAGTATTCAGGCCTACAGAAGAGATGACCTCTCAGACTGCAATCATGTCACTCAAGTCACTCATCACTTTCATCAATCCTAACAGTGAAAAGTGTGTCTGTGTGTGTGTGTGCGTCCGTGACCGTGAGCGAATATGGTCTACGAGGTGGTGAGATTCCTGGGTCGTGGCAAATTCTCACTCGTATATGAGGTAAGAGATGCTCAAGGTGCTCGGTACGCCCTTAAGCGCGTCTATCTGCAAAGTGTGGAGGCGATAACTTGCATAAAACGCGAGTTGCGTGTGATGCGCCGCATGACCGCATCACGGAGGCAGTGCCCATACGTGGTGAATCTGCTGCGCTCCTTCCGCTATGCCAAATCCGTGGTCTTCATCGAAAGCCTCGCCGCCAGCAATTTCACACTCCATCATCTAATTGAATCGACTCATGGGATTAGGGATGAGGGCACCATTCGATTCTACCTCTGTGAAATTATGTGCGGCCTGCAGTACCTCCACAGTCTGCGGATTGTTCACAGCGATGTGAAGCCCTCCAACATCCTCCTCACTTCGGATGGACACGTGCTCATCACAGACATGGATTGTTCTTACAACATGCGACATGACAGGCCAACTGACCGCGACTTCAATGGCACTCCACGGTTCTTTCCCCCGGAAGTCGCACGTTCGAAAGCTGTCGCACCAGAGTCGGATGTGTGGAGTCTGGCTGTCACCTTGGCATTTATGAGGTTCGGCTACACGATCAATCGGAGATTCTTCACCAATGCACGCAGACAGCGCTTGAGGCCCTAGAAGTGAGTGGATGTGAGAGACCAACTGGGATGGTGTCTCACGCGAGCTTAAGGGTGTCTTCAGGGCCTGTCTGAAAACAAAAGTGAACAGACGCGCAGACAGACATTGAACGGCTGAAGAGAAAACGATTCTTCGCCAGAGTCTCCTGGCTCCAAGTAGAGGCACACGATTTGCCTCCTCCTCCACTGCTTGTAGAATATCTAATTCCACCGGAATTGACGACAGTGAGCAGGAACCCACAGGTTCTCCAAGCAGCTCATGGGGATTACCTCCTGAAAATGTAGCACTCAAGCTTCATCTGCACCATCTCCGAAGACGGCGGTAGCGTAAGGCTTGCGTGTGAAGAGCCAACGGATCTGGCCAAACATGGGTGGCCGGAGCATCGGGTGGAGATGTTTCTGGCAAGAGTGGAATACACCAGTCGAAACTTTTATCAGTGTGTTGGTCGCAGAATCCCTGTCCCCTTTACACAACCACTCACCTCCTCCTAAAATTGGTGTTTATGCACCCCCGCACACCACCTATACAAATGACGTAGAACCAATTGAACTTTTGATTGTTCCGTGTAATTCGTTCCGATCTCACTGCATGTATTTTCCTCAGCTGCTAAATTGTGATATGGACACTCATTGAACAGCAAATTAGATTATGAACGCAGTGGGAAATTGCGACAAAATCCTCAAATTAACTTCCCCTACAGTCATCTGGGATGACAAATGTGTGTAGGCTTGTCATGTCAGCTAATGCCATTAGCTGCCTTGTCGGGAGTAGCCTTAACAGGATTCACATTGGCGCTGACTACAAAGTTGCAGCCAATGAGCCTTAAGCCGATGAACAGAGTTTAGACCAGGCAAATCCAGCAAAATAGACGGTTATCCCCTACATTACTTACAGTCTCACCCTTATAAATTAAAAGACGATTTTGTATTTTCCAATGGAGCTGAACCCCACTTCTTTTGGTTGGACCCACTTAAACCGATTAGATACTATCTTACATAAAAATAAAACCAAAATTAGCATTAATCCCTGGTAACATGGAAGCACACTATTTGTATGGGTTCATGAGAGGAAGGAAAGTCAGCGGCTGATGCAGCGAAGAAGAATGTGTGAATGGAAGAAGTTGGTTGCAAAAGACACTTTATGAAAATCAAAGTGGTGACTTCACACTGGAAAATGAAGATCGAATCGGACGTCCACCACATCAGTTGGGTGATAAGCTGCTTCTTAAAGCAGCAGCCCTTAAAGGAGCTTATCCTGCCTCATCAATTGAGTTGGAATATTTCAGTCAAACTGACTTTAAACCATCTACCTGTTCATCGTCTTCATTATCTTCAACAACATGGAAACATTCCTACACCAAGAAATGGGTACCTCATGGGTGCCTGTCTGAAGGAAAATAAACTCAAATCTCGATTTGACGACACCTGCTCTTCTCTCCTTCATTCTCACCAACTTTTCGCCTTTTCAGTCCTTTGCTCAAGCATTAAGTGTCTTCGTAGAGAGTGGGGCGGGGCGTGGCGGGGCGGGTCGTGAACTAAAGGAAACACCCCAGCCACAGCCACAGCCACAGCCACCGAGAAGGGGACTTCATGTGGACATGGGGAAAGGCTTCTTCCCCGACCACCAATTACGCCTTGGTGGGATCGCCAAGCAATCACCCACCATCACATTTTGCATTGTTGCCACCTAATGTAGCATCAATTAGTACTGGAATCTACTGAACCATGCTTCGAGTAGGAAAACAGACCTGCTTCAGTGAATCGACAAGGAGTAATGTTCCAGCAGAACGGTGCACAACTGCCCCACACTGCTGCAAGAGAAAATTCACCAGCCACAAACTTACCTCACTCGTCCGACCTTCCTCCAGCTCCAGAGCGCATTTATTTCACTGCTGCAAAATCGTTTGGAGAAAACACATTTTGCTACGCAGTAGAAAGAGTTTGCTGAAACTGACATCTGCTAATTCACTTCATCTTTTTCTATCTAAAACCGTTTCCTGCTAACTAACATCTTTTAATTTAAAATTCCTAACGCGTCAGTATCCTCACCACGGTTATTTCTAAAAACTTATTATTTCATGATCATCTTTTGTGCAAAACCATTTCAAATTCCTCAAGAAAAATTCGGCTTCGTAAAATGGCCATAAATTTCTCTATCACTTCAAGGATGAAAGTTTAGATTTGTGTATTCAGCGGCTGAAAGAAACCTCTCTACAAAGTGTTCCGAATACCCATGTCTGGCCAGATCCGTTGGCTCTTCAAACGCAAGCCTTACGCTACTGCCGTCTTCGGGGATGGTGAAGACGAGGTTTCTGTTTTCCATTCTCGGCAGGTAATCGCCATGAGCTGCTCGGAGAATGTGCGGGTTTCTGCTCAAAGGCATTTCCGGTGGAGTGTTTACACGCGGTGGAGGTAAAGCGCGTTCCCATACTTCTAGCCATGATACATTGACGAAGAATCGTTTTCTCTTCAGCTGTTCAATGTCTGGATGTCTGTTCATTTTTTTTTCAGACAGGCCTTGAAGACACCCTTAAGCTCGCGTGAGACACCATCCCAGTTGGTATCTCGCATCCACCCACTTATAGGGCCTCAAGCGCTGTCTGCGTGCAGTGGTGAAGAATCGCCGATTGATCGTGTAGCCGAACCTCATAAATGCCAAGGTGACAGCCAGACCTTGCTATTTTCGGGGGTGGGGGCGTAGAAGCGTGGAGTGCCATTGAAGTCGCGGTCAGTTGGCCTGTCATGTCGCATGTTGAAAGAACAATCCATGTCTGTGATGAGCACGTGTCCATCCGAAGTGAGGAGGATGTTGGAGGGCTTCAAATCGCAGTGAACAATCCGTAGACTGTGGAGGTACTGCAGGCCGCACATAATTTCACAGAGGTAGAATCGAAGGGCGCCCTCATCCCTAATCCCTCGAGTCGATTTAATTAGTTGATGGAGTGTGTAATTGCTGGCCAGGCTTTCGATGAAGACCACGGATTTGGCATAGCGGAAGGAGCGCAGCAGATTCACCACGTATGGGCACTGCCTCCGTGATGCGGTCATGCGGCGCATCACACGCAACTCGCGTTTTATGCAAGTTATCGCCTCCACACTTTGCAGATAGACGCGCTTAAGGGCGTACCGAGCACCTTGAGCATCTCTTACCTCATATACGAGTGAGAATTTGCCACGACCCAGGAATCTCACCACCTCGTAGTCCATATTCGCTCAGAGGCACACACTTTCCAATGTTAGGATTAATGCAAATGATGAGTGGCATGAGTGAAGTTTGAGAGGTGGTCACTTCTCTAAGCCTGAACTCTGTTCATTGATCGCGCAGTAGTAGTCTAGATTTCGACTCCACGTCTTAATTTCGAGGCTTGTGCAAAAACAATAATTAAATTAGCGATTTTGAAAGGGACTTCATTGACTATCATGGTCTACTTTTTGGTGGCCATAATTAGTGGGAAATACTAAAACTGGATTGACATTATTTTAAGAACCAATCCGTAGTAATTTTTTAGCTTTCAAGAGACTCTCAGCCATCTTCAGAAAATGCAACTTTTCCTGATTCGATGGGAAGTGATTGATACTCAAATCGGTTATTTGGAAAGGATAGCAAACAACGCTAATCAGTTTCACCAAGTTCAACAACTGTTCAATTTTGTGGGGACTGCGAGGCACTGGGGAGAGAGACTTGTGGTGGCCTGACTAAGCCCCAGGTCTCAGCGTCGGCTTAGCATGAGCGTCGGTCAGCTATGCAGACGCCACAAACCAGATACTGGATAGCATCTCAGACACACAGTCTGGTCTACTGAGTCAGGTGAGACAGCTCCCCGTCGCCAGCCAATCCGAGTGTGCGTCATGATGCCTTTCTCCTAAATCAGGTGAAACTGCTTCAGTGTCTTCAGTGCCTTCCTCACTCATCACGCGTTTCTAGCCAACGTTCTGGCATGCTCGCTTCCAATTAGAACCCTCGTCCGGTCGTCTCCTCTTCCTCCACGCCTAGGACACTTCGTTTTATCCTCTCCGGCATTGAAGATACATCTTAGAGAGAATAGAAGTGTTGCTGATCTGCCTAGCAAGAGAATGAAAGTGGCCACAACCTAAGGCATATTCAAAAATTCAAATTTGCTAATACGATCGTTTAATTTAGAGAACTAACAAATGCAATTGTCAACGTCATCGCGAGTTGCAGAAGCTGTTGCATTCAAAAAATTTTGCAAGCTGCGTGTCGAGTGGTAGTGGTAGTGTTAGTCGGGAGATTAAGGTGGAAGAGGAATGTCCTCAAATGCATTGGATCTTTTGAGAAGCGATTCACTAGGGCAGGTATTTCTTTCGCAAACTGCGTCAAAGGTCCTATTTGCCAACAGTAGATGCCACGATTACATGAATTGAAAGTGAAATATCCAATGGCGAAACCGCCAGATTGATAAGTGACGATGGCGTTTCCAATAAACTACAGAAGTCGGCTGTGACTGAAGTATTTCCGGCAAATAAGAAAACGCCACATTCACCTGTAAGAATACTGCGATAATTTCATTAATAATAATGATAATGGTAATAATTATAATAGTATTTTATAAAAATTCATGCTTTGCAGCCACCGAAAACGTAGGAGTTAGGCTCAGTTATCTCCCTGATTTTGCGCAAATACCTACTAGTGCAAGTCGAACAAATATTTAGTGAATCAAATAAATTTCGAGTGAGAAACCCCTACTTTATGGTGATCTTTTCGTGGCATGCTTTCTTCTTATCGGTGGTCGAGTAAACCTTTGCTAATGCAGTTTAAGGGTAATTCAAATGCGATGATTCACTGTCTGCGTCAGGCTCGTAAAGTTCCCGTTTCGCATTCTAGTAACTCCTTGTCGTTTCCATTTCCTAGGTAATCTAGAAATCGCTCTTTCGCGTTTTATTGATGAAACACGTCCCGACTAAGACAAATTGTCAATTCCAGCTGCACTAATAGAGAAGGAGAACCTTACCTTCTTCAAGGCTGTTGCCTTAGAAACGTGCTTATCATCAAACTTGACCTGACTCGACGTCCAGGTCGATCTGAAGTATTTCGCACATTTCATGAAGGTCGTCGTCATGAAGTACTTAGGTTCCTTGAGTAAAAATCCATCTGCATCAAACCAAATAATCTGCCTGCTATCATTCAAGTCTTAAAAATAACTTGTTTTAATTTTTAACTAGGCAGTTACCTTCTCAATATTCGTAGGAGCGCCGTCTATCTAGATGCGCATGAATGGGATACGCTCAAACAAAATGCACCAGTTTAACTTCCTCATTGAGGCCTCGTTCTCAAAGATGCATTACAAATATGACTAAAGACAACTTACTGTGTATAATCTATAATCTAAAGCATATTCTGATATTAATAATTCGTTAATATATATCGTTACGAAAACGACTACCTCTTGAAATGTCCTTCTCATCTTATTAAATGTGCTTCCAACTTGAAGAAGTTCACTGGAGAATATTGGAAGTTAGCCAATATTCATGCTAGTGTCATGCTAATCACCTCATCTCCTAAATGCTCAGCCTGTTGAAAAACCGTGCATGACAACAAAGACAATTGAGACTTGAAAATGCGAACACCACGTCCTGCGGTATGGACGACCGACGAAGAAGTCGCCTTCAAACTCTTCGAAGAAACCAGGAAGTATTGAGGATGACGTTTGCAGAAACCTCGGTCAGAAGCTCCTCAAATTCTGATGGCTACTAAACAATTCTGATGCCTCACTCACCAATGGTGGGCAGGTACCCATTCGCCAAACTCAAGAATTATCCAAGTTTTCGAAGATGAAGTCGATGAACACCTGTTTGTCTAGAATTAGGCTTAATTGCCAATCCAACTCAACTGATACAGTAGGAAAGCTGTTTCATGGGCTGCTGCTTCAAGAAGCAGCTTATCATCGAACTCAATTTGACTTTGTCCAATTCCATCGTCATTTCCGTGGAGGGTGAAATCTCCACTTCCTCTGAATTTCGCAAACCACCTTCTTGAACCACCTTCTTTCCTTTGTACTTTGCACAACTCCACCACAAACCGAATGAATTCTTCTGGCCTCTTCGTCGGCTGCTGAGTTCCCTCTCTTAGACTGGTTCCATTGAACTGGTTCCATGTTAATGGGGTTTTAGTTTAGGTCAACTCAAAGGCATCTAAACACAAAACCACTTTCAGCCTTATGCCATAAAATGGTCATAATTATTTAATAATTTAATTTAAAATATAAATGTCGGACTGACCTAATGTGGTGGCCTGATACGTGAATGAGTGCGACTATTTTACATATTTTGCATTGAAACATCCTTTTTATAACTTGGGGCTTAAACTCCTAGAATTAATATTCAATTCCCTGATAGTAGCAAAATGAGAGCCTTTTCAAATTCTCCAAACTATTTTTAAAGAAATATTCGATTAGCTTCGGAAATAACGCCAATCTAATCATAGTAGAGTAATTGTAAAGGCCGTAAGGAAGATCTTGTTAGTCTAGGCAGAGCTAGACTTCATTCTACACGCAGTCCACTTCAATCACAGAGGAAATATTCCACTACTATAGAAGCTGTTAGCTCTGAATGCCCTCTTTCCAAATACCTTCATACCAATCTTTCTTTAATTGCCCTCGTCTACGATGAGAATGTGGGCAGCGTGTTGGTTGAATATGTTGGACATCTTTTCCACCTATGGCATTAGCTTCTATGGTATGACCCTTGTTTGCTGCTATGTTTCAACGCACGCTTGAGTATTATCAATGAACTACATCCTTCTCTGATAACCCTCAATTGTCGTGTTTAAACCATCTGAGTTATTGAAACCAGCTGTTTATTACGATGATTTGGGCCCAGGGTGATTAGATGAGTCATGGTTTCGGTGAGGGTCAATTAAACCCCGTTTCACATCCACGTGACCATTGTGTGTTTATCGATTTTCACCCAGTTTTGAAATTCCTTGATTATCAACGTCTCAATTCGAAGCTCGAGACCCGTGAATCGAGATAAGTTTTCTCTATGGAATAGGCATTTTGCAATGGCTGTGCTTCCTTTGGGAGGGCGAGTTTGTTACAGCTTTACGCATTCAGCGTCAAACGAAAGAACAAGTTATCGACACTTTCGGGGACCATAAGATCACACGAAGGCAACTATCTTCCATGCATGCCATTGTTTTGCGACCGCCACTTCCACCTGATTTATGTTTCAAATCTTCCTTCGAAGAAATTACAAACTCGGTGCTGAGTACGTATTGTGAAGCGCTTATAGATATTATCATAAGCATTTTACTATTCTCCACCTGATAGCTTAGATCTGCGCAAAGACGAGACAAGCTTACTTGAGTGTGTATTAGGGATGTGTAAATTCCATCAGTAAGCTTGAAGGCAGATCTCAATATTACGACCGATTTTCTTGAAAGCAATTTTCAAATTTATTAAATCACCAGATCTAGATCTAGAGAATAAGCTGAATTCTCAGCTGAAAGAGCATAGATTTTCTCAACTATTCTGTAGAAATCCATCTTAAGCATAACCTGGTTTACAGGCTTTCTAAAACTCCTTTGAAATTTGAGAAATTGAAGCAAATACAATGCTGGCAACCGATGTTTTTATGTTGATTCTCTCGATTTCAGATATGAACGACTAGTAACTCGGTGCAGAAGTCATTGGGTGATCAAATATCCATCAATCGCTCCACTCAGACTTCAATCTAAAACCGTTAATTTTAATATAAATTATGCACATCAAGAGCCCTCTTCGGAAGCATTCGATTATGTGTATGTGCCACAAATAGGGTGGATATATTGGAAAATGCCAAATCAAATCAGTTATTCATCGCAAAATTAAAAATCAAATTTATTATTTTAAAACAAATTTAAATCAAATGAAATGTCAACAACATTAGGTTTTTGTTGATTACTAAAAATCAACAGACTTTAGCAGTTTCGACTAATGTTTCACATTTTTACGGCCTCAAACCATTTAAGGATAAATATGAATACAATCTGAGTTTAAACTCCCGCAATTCCTGATATAAAAGTGGTTGTCAATATTAAAATATCACAGCGAATTTAATCTAGAATTATAGCCATATTAAATCATCAGATGTGATTTTTATTTTCAAGTTTGCTGTTCTTCCCAGATTGCGAATGAACTCAGTCATTCGCTAAAATGAGTTCAAAATTTAGGTCGTGCTTGACTTTATATAGTCATCGTCATCGTCATGACATGCAACAGAGGTACA
>JAUOZQ010000776.1:0-23876 GCA_030710315.1 Anomotaenia brevis | reverse complement strand
GCCTCCGCTTGTGGACTTTTCTCAGAAACTTACGATGCTGCAGGTCATTCTTGTCTAAGATTTAGGTGGAGGATTCAAAAATCCATTCGTGAAGGAGGAGGAGGAGGAAGAGAAGAAGGGTTGAACATTTAAACGGAATCGCTGAAACAAACGATTAGGAATCGTGAAAAATTATGCAGAACGCTCTGTATAGCAATGAAAATGAGAGCATAAAGAAGTCCTTTGATTTTGACAGGGAAAGAAGTTAGTTTGACCAACAGAGGGCATGGCTTTATTTTTTTATGAAAATGCGTTGTGCTAACCCATTTAGATGGTTTTGGGAAAGTGATGCAACTCACTCACGGACCAAATGCATCAGACAAATATTTGATAAATAATTTTGGACTGTACAACGAATTGGATGGTTTTAATGACAAATCACCTAATTTTCCAAATATGTGCCAGGTAGAGAACACTCAGGATGGAAGTATAAATTTGTATTAGGAGAAGTAAACTAGCACAGGATGAATGAGGTGTTGCCTGCACGCCGACGTACGGCATTGTGTGTACTCATTCTCGTTGCAGGACACAAATCGAATTTTGATTGGTTCATGTCCTTGAACAAGTATCCACATCAGCACAGCGCATAGGCGCTACAGCTTCAACACCTTAAAAATGGGCTTCCCTGTTTGAAACCACTTAAATTAAGGTATTATAACTCTATTTTTCCGTAAGTCCTATTGTTGAGAAGGTAGGCGAAAAAACAACGCAGATTTTGAGAATCGACACAACTCGCAAGCATGCTGACGATGTTGCAAACTGGGGTATTTACATAAACCGGACCAGCCTCTGATGAAGTATTTTCTTGGAATTGTTTCATTATTCACATTCTAAAATATTGTAGGATTTAGTTCTTCAATATCTCAACTGAGTAATTACGCATACCGAAATGTGATATTTCTTTTCTTAGAAGCTACCTGAAAACAGAAACAGAAAACAGACAAATGACCAATGTTTATTTGAGGAGTGTGCTCAAATATGTTGATAGTGTCCAGGCTTGTATCTATGGGAAGCATGCGCGTGCTCCTCTCTAGAGGGATAAACAATGAATGAACGAATGTTTAAATTAGTCCAGGTCACTGACTCCTCTCAAACATTTCTATCCCACGGTCTGTCTAGCTCGTCACTTGATTCGTCGATTTATTAGACATTTGAACAAACCTCTCGATTTCGAACTGCCTTAGAGACAAATTAACTAATTATGATTGGCTGTTCTTTCCTCCGTTAAAAGCTGGAAACCTTCTTTGGCATTCCGTACGTGATGACAACGAGAATGGATGATGAATGGAACCTGGGCTGTAATATACATTAATTTGAACATTTTCCACATTTTTTTAACTTAATTGCTACTGCTCACAATAAGTAGAGTTAATTTTTAGATATAATTGAACAAGACTCCCAACTCGAGTTTACTGAATGGACTTGTAATTGACAGCCCCTGCAAAGGCAAGTAGATGGTGGTGATTCAGGCTGGTTCAACGAGGAAATACGCCATGGGTGAGGATCTGCTGCAATTGCTGCTCCGTTATGCGCGTATTATTCGAAACGGCTACTGAATATGTTGCCCACTCTAAGGCGACTTTGGAAAACCTATTTGGATACATGCTGATTTAACGTGTAGTATTCCGTGGATGGGTCGTTAAAAGTCCCGCCGTTTGATTCGATAGAAGTCATGTCTCTGTTCGGGACCTTTATAATGCATTCCAAACTGTTAGAGCGATGATTATTCTGTTGGGAGGTTCATCAACTTATCAGAGCGAAAGAGGAAAAAAATGTCCTCTCGTTACTAAGAGAACCATTCGATTGTCGATTTCGCTAAAACGGTTACTTAGGCAGTCATATTCACACACCTACCATAGCCCACAACTCTACCTCAGAGCATTTAACTGTAAGAGATAATCGGAGTTTTCCAGCATGTCATTGAGTTTACATTAAGTCAAGAGCCTAGCTTACTCGGTACAATGTAGTAGAAAGGACCAACCTTTCAAGCTCAGTAATGACCAGTTGTTTTGATTTAGTGAAATCTTTAATGACTGATGATAAATCGCTCATGACTAGAGCCAACTTTCAATGGATTTATAATTACTCTAGCAGCATTACATTCACATCAACAATTTGTCTGCTTTTTTTTCAAGAATACTAATCAGTCTCGGGGTATTGGGACGTCATCATCATCGCAAAAAGAGAAATAGACTTGGATACACACACCTATATGGACGCATTTATTACTGTACACTTTCGCAAATGGGGGTGGGCTTGCAAACACTACTTATAAGGCATCTCCGCGACCAGCGGCACTACTTTTCAATTCTAACTGGCTGCGGATGTTCTGGAACCACTGGTTGAAGGACAAGGGGGTTCTATCGGTTCCTGGGCCGAGAGGAATGTGGACGTAGAAAAGGCCTCTGGAAAGCTGTTCAATAACACAGCGAGAACTTCTGCAGCCGCTGTCAAGAGGACGTTGGATTGTAACACGAAAAACGGCTCTAGGGAGAAAAACTGAAAAAAACTGACAAACAGAAAACTGAAAAACTGATCGACTACTGAAATTGCATTTCAGTAGACACGGTGGAGAGTAACGGGTTCTTCATTGGAGAGAAGGGTGCATTTTGCGTTGTAGGTGGCATCTACTATCCGCATTATCTTTCTGTCGTAAAGCTCCTAAAAAGATATAATAAATGTCACCTAAATGGTGTTTCGGTAACCAGATAGAGAGCACAAATATAAAACTCTACTTAAGTGGTCTTTCAGCGACTCGGTAAAGGCACAAGCTACTCAATTATTATTTCAGCTACTTACGTAGCAGTAGCCGGAAGGAGACGGGAGGTGGCCATACTGCGAAGCGAGGATCTCCATCGTGGCACCAGATGGTGAGCAGATGGTGAGCAGCAGGAGCACAAAGAAGACTTCCTCAACCTTTCCACCCTCATCGATCCACGACTGGGAGATGGAGTATTAGTCCTTCGCTTAACTACCAACACTATCACCTGCTGCTGTGGTAGCCGTTCGACTTTCCGAAAAAGCGGCAACGCACATTAGATCACGTTTCTATCTCCTAGTGGAAATAAGGCAACCCACTGGCTCGACAGAAGAGTCGAGTTGGTCAGCTCATCGATCGAATCTGAAAGGCAAATGAGAACACGCCTGGCCGGTCGTGTAAGGTTGGCGCTCTTGCTAGAAGAGATGAGATTCCTTGTCTTCTTGATGTGTACCGATCCCAAGCCAAGAAGAAAAATTTGCAAAAAACCGAATTAAATCAATTGATAAATGTCTGCTGTGTTGGGTGGCGGTGACAAGGGCTACCTTCTGCTCCTCTAAGAGGTTGCGTACAACATAGGCGGTGATTTTGGAGACAGAGAAGCGTTCCTTCACTTGGTTGATGGTCACACCAATATCCCCAGCGGCGAAAATGAACTCCGCAATCTTCACAGCCCTCTTCTCATTCGATCGGCCACTCAGAGTGGCGTTTTCCTCGGCACCACCACCGATCGCCTTGATTGGATTGGCCAGTTCTCTCGCTTTCGCTGCGCTCCAATTCAGTGGGGCCAGGAATTTGGTGAGAATACGCCGACAAAGTACCTCGTGCTCGGCTTCACCGTCAGCCACAGTTATATGGCTCGAGGTGTTTGAAGCGATGGCATCAATGGTTCCACCGCCCAATGAGAGACGAATATCGATCCATAGGGTGATGCCCTTCAAGAGGGAGGCTTCGTCACCACTCCGACCACCACCATCATTATCTTGGTCCCGCCTGGTTACGGACATCGCCATTAGAGTTTCGGTGAGAGTCGAGGTGACATTTTGCCATCCGCTCCCTCCAAAAGCGCCATCATCATTCCGATGTGTGTCGATTTAAAAAAAATGCAGCATGAAATTGGGTGTCCCGTTAGTAGCTTCAATTGTCGTGTCGAGGCCTTATCGTCTGTCCCACTAAATACCACAGGCTTTCGGACCTCTGTAAACGGAAATATGAATCATCAACTACTGTGTTATTTTTAGTACGACATTTTTTACCTGGACATGCACGGCTTTCGGAGGATACTGATGCAACTAGTGTCAGACTTCACGCGAAGTATCATTTGCTGCAGAAACAGGTGAAAACATTTACCAACTCCAAAAATTGTTTAAATATCCCGTGAAAAATTACTGATCGGCCGTAGAGCAGCTGCATAAATGCTGCAACCATCGCGCCTGAGGTGGGTTCTGTAAAGTCGTGTTTCATGACAACGACAACCCAGTCGGTTTTCTCGGGCTCTGCAGCATCGGCGGAGGTGGAATTGAGTTTCTGCTTCTGTCGCCTCGAACGTGAGCACATTCGTCTCGATTCATCGTGGAGTTGAGATTGAATCTTCCACGTCTCCATGATGAAGCTGATGTAGATCAACAGCTGGATGTTGCACCATGGGGATAGCCTTCCAAATAAAAAAGTAGGGTTAGCAAAGACGAAGTCTAATAGCTTAAAAATACCTTTGTTAAGGACAAATTTGGTAATTTTGAGAGGGGTGAAGGATCAACTAATCAGTGGAGTTCGTACATATATCAGTCCAGCTGCATCAATAATCAGAGGCTGTTTTGTGGAGAGAGAGGAGGCCGAATTGACTTAACAAGGCACAACTCACTGACCTGAAAGTACTTTAAAAATTTACTGGTCCCTGGATCGATTTATTAATCGTAGTATCCTTTATCCACTTTGTCCAACCAGGAGGGGCATACTGAATCCCTGTTAAGGTAGGTCATAATAAACGTCTAAATCGAATAAATTTGAGACAGATGTAGTAAAGGGCTGATAAAATTGTCATGCTTTGTTAATGTACCAACCCTTTAGTAGGTCACATCTGACTTCACACCTCGGATGTTTATCTGGGGAGGGATAGTATTTCCTAGATAATTTTTTTGTCCTATTAAGAAGAGAACGAAAGTGGCACAGCCTTGTGATTTTTGAGCAATTCAATTATGCTGCGTGGAGTTATTCTTTGCAGTTAAAAAGGTGTTAAGCTTTATGATAGAACAGGTGCCATTACCTGCTCAACTCGAGTTGGGCTCATTGGTTTAGTCGACTGCATTTAATCTTGAACCCACACATCCCGAGTATGAACGTCGACGGACAGTGTGAGAGATCGGGACTCAAACAGGGGTACCGGTAATGACGATTGTCAGGCAAAAGCTAGTCAAAAATCTCTTGGTTGTAACAATTTATTCTACAATAAAATGTACAGAAAGTGTGAAAACTATACAACTTCATCATAAACGGAAGCTGGGATAAGCTTCACATGCCTTGGCTTGTGTGATCTTTCGGGCTTATTTTAACAGTGGGTATTTTTTTCGAAAAATGGTTTACACTCACATTCCCGCGTAAAATAAATCAGGTGATTACTATGAAATACGTCACTGAAAGCAAAACTGAGGAAACACCTTTGTATTCGTATTCATCGATAAATCCTAACTGTTTGAGTGAAGTAAGTGAGGAGCTGAGAGGACGCCCTTCCACAATTTTGCAGAGCTGCTAAATCAATGTTCTTCTGATGCAATCGTATTGCAAAGAGTCAGTTGCAACATCAAAGTCACCAAGTGGTTAGAAAATTAAATCATTAAGTCCTATGGGACTGCATTCAAAAAAATGTAAATTGCTAAATCGAATAGTTTTCAGTGAGTGGAAGCGACGGAGGTTCAGTGATATATTGAGCGTAGGCAATGTCATTTCAAAAACGATCTGAAACTGCCCTGATCGTTCACTTGACTTGGACATATTTCTAAATGTCTTACAGATGATATGAAATATGATAAAGAGCCAGTTACTCTAAATTCCAACCCAGCAACCTATTTCTAACTAAAATTTTCGCACTATGAACAGCTAAGGACAAACCTTCGTTTTAGCGAAGACCCTGGAAAATTTAATATTTGAAGATGTATAGGCCCCAGATAATAATAGGGCTGGATTAATATGGCAAATAAAGAAAATTATTTAATAGTATCTGGATTTTTGGAGGTTTAAAATGCTTGGTGCATGTGTCGGAGCCCAAGGGTCGACCCCACCACAAAGCCACGCTGAATAATGACCTTGTTCGAATACAATAATTATATAGCATATAATATGCTACTTATATATATGGGAGTATTACAGTAAAATATCGGCTAAAAGAGGAGAATTGTAAATGAATGAAATGATAAATGTAAATGTCT
The DNA here is from genome assembly GCA_030710315.1 of Anomotaenia brevis. Classification (NCBI taxonomy): domain Eukaryota; kingdom Metazoa; phylum Platyhelminthes; class Cestoda; order Cyclophyllidea; family Dilepididae; genus Anomotaenia; species Anomotaenia brevis. Next base: position 17,657 of record JAUOZQ010000776.1, on the reverse strand, counting down.
CAGTGTCCTTTGGGTCTGAAATGATACTGAAACAGGGGGAGAAGAGATTTACGTTGTGGGTAGAAGGGTTTATATCTCCAAATAGTCGAGGTCTCAATAAGAAGCCTGGGGACTGGGAGCTACCTCTTTTAGTTGCACAGTCACTCGTTTTTTCAGCTGCATCCATAATCCGAGGCTGCTTTGCGTAGAGGTAGGAGGTAAGAATTAACGAGACAAGGCAGAAACATACCGGGCTGAAACTATTTCGCAAACTCACCCGGCTCAAGATCGAGTAGATGAAATTAGCATCCCACATCCACTTTGCCCAACTACGAAGGGCATATTGAATCACTGTTTTAGGGAGCAATGATACTCGGAACTAGGCTACCTGGGATGATGAAGTTTTTATACTTTACGTACCAGCCCTTCGGTAGGCCACATCAGACTTCACCCTCCGGATGTTTGTCTGTAGTAGTCCCGCAAAATTTGTTTATTCCTTAAAATAAGGGGACGAAACTGGCAGATATCCTTTTTGTTAACTTTTCATTTGACTACATCATAAATAAGCTATAGATTAAACACAGTGAGAATTTGCAATTCACTTTAATAGATTTTTCCATTCGAATGCTGTTCAGCTGTTTGGCTTTATAATTATAAGAACATTTTTCTCTTAGATTATGTATATTTAATAATGATTTTGCGACAAAGTGGCATGAGAAAATTCTAAGTCCGTGCGAAAAAATGTGTGCCTACTCATTTTTCAAAATTTGTTATCTAATATTAAATTGATTAAAATCAAAAATTTGTTATTATTAATTACGATAATTCAATAGTTGAATTTTATCAGAAATGCATAGTTTTCACTGCGATCCACAACTCCCATTAAAAAAACATGGTCTGATATACCAAAACGATGCACCAAAGCCCTCCTAAGATGTCGTCTAAAATGGTTTCCGGGTCGTTATATGACACTTCGATCCTTGACAATACCCCAAATTCTAGCCAGCATTTTTCGAAAAAAGGTTTTATAGTCAATTTATCTTGATGACCCTTTTTATCTCAGTTAAGTCCGCTTAATTAACGTTTAAGAACATTTCACTTACGAATACTAAGGGAAAAAAAATTTCAGGTGGAGTAAAAATTGAGATCAGGGAATTGGTTGCAAAACAAAATTGTACCATCCTTATGCAATTATACACTATTCATTGCATAATAAGCTTCTTCAAAAACAACTTCTTTGTGCGAATCCATAGAAATGTTAAATTGCTCTTTCATTCATCTTACGTGTACGTACCATTGAATGTCGTCTGCGATGGTGCAACTAAATGCTGTGTTTCTTTCCTTGTATTTAATAGATTTTCGTATACCGAATACATTAATGACTTGCTTTAATTTTTAGGAAATCAACCTCTTGTCACCAACGTCTTTTCATTCAGCCATGGTAATTCAGACATCTTTGATTTCATAAAACATTTTTCTTAGTATCATTGATATATTCTGTTGTAATTAAGAGGTTTTTTCTTTGCAACGTTTTGAATGTTTGAATGTTTTCCCCTGTATCGATCACAAACTCCGAACTGGAATCAACTTTCATGTCAGAGAAGGCATTTTTGTGATTTATTAAATGATTGCTTTAATAAGGTATTATATGCCAGGAAATCCTACAAATTTTTGAAATAAGACTTAAAAGAGGAAAATGAAGAAAGAGCGTCGCTGAAAAGCTGGATTAGCTATGAGGCTGAAAATAATTTTAAACTTCCAGTAGTCATAGTGAACCACATGGTAACCAGTTCAGTAAGGCGCCCTGAATGACGTTATTCAGTTTATCAAAACCGGAACACATCGAAATCGCAAGAAAGAAGATTTTCGTAGAAGAACATGTTTGTGACAGCAGAAGAATTAAGAGATGCATCTGTCACCACAAGTAACTCCCTTTTATAGGTCTCCCATTGTATCCACTTGCAGATTTGTTCTGGACAAAAATTTGCTTAAATAAAAAATAGCTTTATAGCTTAATATATCAGTGAAACGATGAATACTTATCACTCAGGAAGTTTATGCAACACTTTCGCACCCGAAATTTCGCAGTAAATAAAAGGTCAAACCACCCCTGACCTTAAGGATGGGAGTGATTGGTTAGCATGGATTTGACATGTGACCTTCAAACTTACACAATTTGATTAGCGAACAAACTAACTAGCCCCCATTTTTGGTTTCTTTATGACCTAACGAGCTAGGAATACAGAAGGAGATAGCAGTGTCAATAAGGTTCGCCAGCCATTGGAATATCGAATACCGTTCGCATAACCCACTGGTCAACCGTAGTGCGAGTGTGTGCAAGTCCTCCCTTGCCTACTTCTATATACATACACCGATCGGGTTTGTAATCCCAAAACATCTCACACTGCGTCTAAACACACATTCTCGTTGGACTGCCACTGTCGCAACTGCCGCTGAGACAAAAATGCTGATTGAAAACTACCCACTTTCTATTTAGTGCTTCGATTACGATCTCCGGGGCTGTGGCACCTATTTGATAACGAGCGCTGAGGATTTAAAGGGCGTTTTACAGCTTCTAGCCAGTCTCTCGTTCAAAATAAGAGTGCGAATTATCACTTCAACAAACGTGGTCGAGGCGTTCATTTATGAGATGACTCCTGTCGTGTTTGTGATCGAATCAGGAGTCCCGATCCTATTTTCCAACGGCTTCCACTTCAATCATTGCCAACACCCACCTCGAAGAAGGAGCTTATCCACACGAATACCTCGCGAGCGAAGGGCGAGTATGTCTATGAGTCAGCCTTGGGCTACTTCTTCGCTTACGAGTTCGAGAACGTGGGAAAATACCAGCCAGACACTGTTCAGGTCTACGGTAACTACTGCCAATTCCTTCATTACAAATCGCTGAGGGAAATGAACCTGGTTCTCACCCACGGACTTGATGTTCTCAGAATAAACTCGGTTAGAGTTTTTGTCCAACTTGGCAAGCCCTTGATGTACAATCTACGATCAACCATGACAGGCGGAATGACGCCTACTTTCGCTAGGTGTCCAACGATTTCCACCGTTACTCGCCTGAATTAACCACAGTCGACAGGATCATTATGCATGTCTTTCGGATTTCGAGTGGTTTACAACAATCAGTGTCGATCCAACCACTAACTGCGAAGGTATTCTTATCCAAGTGGTTACCCATCCAGGCATTAACAAATTCTGCCTGGAGAGGGAAGAGGAGCCTCCACTACGGACTTTGAATCCCTGCTCGTCTTCTAGTGAATTTCCTCGTCTGGAGATATCATCGTCCTCCTTCTCCAGAATCCCTGAAATTGAGGGAATTTTTAAGCTAAGTGGAGAATAAGTTGATGTTCTTCAAACCCAGCCATACGTCGCTCGTCGGCAAGTGGAGGCTTTGACTGAGGAATGCACGTCGATGCTGAACTGGCCTCCCAGTCTTGGCCTTTTGACTCGAACTCAAATTCTCAAATGCCTTGGAGGAAGAGATTTCCAGAAGAAGGTGGCAGTACTTGGTCTGCCCAGGGGTTATCGAACAAAAAAGAGAGCTGTCTCAGTTTAAGTGTACTAGGAAAATGCTTGAACTGCAGCAGTCCGTATTACGAATGTCAAGTTGTGTGAGTTGTATATCAGGTCATTGAATAACTTATTTATTGTGTCCTTTTAAAATCGAAAGGAATTTTACGATTATTTTACAATTTCCGTTTGACCAGAGCATCATTTCTAGTAAAACTATAACCATTTTTTACTTTCGATTTTAGGAGAATATAAATAAAAGATCGCTTGATTAAGGTTGTGCTACGATTAAATTTACTAAGAACTCTTTTAGGCTCATAATGTTATTGTGAGCCAAAGAAAGGTAGGTGACTAAGCAGCAAGTGACTTGGAAATTCGGTTGTTTGTTGGATAACTACTCCATCATTTTAGTACTGAAACTGAAACTTGTAAAGTCAAGACATGGTCTTTTTTTATTGCAAAAATCCCACAAATTTCATGTTGACTGGGTCATTGGGTCATAGACCCCTATCAATTATTCCCTGTGAAAATGCAATAAGACCTAAGTAAGTGGAATTTCAAGAATTAGAGCATCTTGAAAATATGATAAAACTCGTTGAACTGCAGAAGTTAGTAGTGGGAGCATTCCGGATTTTTAGAGAATTTAAAATGTTACTAAATCGAAAATTTTGCAGAAAACCAGATATTTGGTGATAAGTTTGAAAACCCACTTATTTTTACCACTAGCACTGAAACACGGAAGCCTCAAAAATGGACGAAATCATTAAGAGTACATCTAAAAATGCAATTAAGATGAAGGACTTCATGCACTAGTTCTTTTTCATCGTGGCGTCCATGCACAAGATGTCTTTTGATGATTTAGATGAAAGGTTCTTTCTCAGAAATCGTCAATGGCCTAAATCAATAATTCAGTAGCCGTTTCTGAGAGAAATATCACTATTGTGGTTTTAATAACAAACATATAATTAATATTTCTCTTCCTTCTGGCATTTCAGCCAAGGGCTCATATTTTGTACCTTAGATTAATTATCGTAGTAGATATGAAGGGGGTACCTTACTGGTAAGTGGGACACTAAGGCTAGTGCAAGTTCATTTTGCCTTCATGCTGTTTCTGGCAATCTGGCTTGTTCCACGTTCACAACGAACCACTGAGAGTCAAGTACCTGCCTGACAAAGACAACGATTTAATCTCATCAGAAATCATCAATGTTTTAAATGTACATTTCATTATCTTTGCAAAATCAACAACGATGTAAAATGAAATTGTTTTAGGATGTTACCTGTATTGGTCAAATGCTGATTCACTAGAAATCGAAAGTGACCTGACACAACATATACGACACTTTTATATTACGGGTCATGGACGTCCAAAAAAACCCTCTTTACCTTACCTGTGAATTGTATCCATTTCTTAGATCCAGCCCCAAATCGGTACAATGCACTTTGCGGCAACTTTCATAGCCAGTGATCCTCCCATCACGAATGCGCCCATCACCGAATATGAACATTCCGGAAGTCTTTCAAGAACGACAAGCACCTATTTCTAACCCACTTGATGGTATGGTTTGAGTTATTCAAACTTTGCCCTTTAACACACTTTGCGTCTCTAGTGTCTGTCCCTCAGCGAGTAGAAACAGCAGAGATGCTAAATGCAGCAAAGAATACCCAGGCTAATTCACAAATTCGTGAGTTGTTCTTTCACGCTGTTGACAGTAAGCTCAGCTCAGTATGTGGTGTTGTGGTAATTGTGGATAATCTGTCTTCGTCAGTTGCTTTCTCGGTTGCAGGTGTGCAGTTGCAGAAGCAGCAGCTGGTTTCGCAGAGCCAGTCAGGCTGCCGCAACGGAGTGCCTGTTGGTCCACCGATCGCCAACTTATTTATTTTTCATTTGCCTTGGGAGATGAAAGAAGAGGAACTTCGTGGTCTCTTCGCCCGTTTTGGGAACATCTTTAGCGTGAAGGTGTGCATCGATTACAGTACAATGAAGTAGAGCAAAGGCTATGGTGAGTCATTGTGATGTAGCCTAATTTTACCCGCACTACCGGGTTTATTCGATGCATCCATAATGTGTATCTGCAGGTTTTGTGCTAGACGAGCCCTTGAAGACATGAATGGCTATCAAATCGGGAACAATCATTTAAATTTTGAGATGAAACGTTTTGAACGTAGTCATTCTTATAATGTTTCCTATTTGTAATTATTCGGGCCACGTTTCCAAATTTTCACTTATGGTATTATATTGGGCTAAGTCCATTTTGCTATATCATTCACTATTTACATTGCTCACATTTTTTTTACATTTTTCAGCTTAGAAAGGAATGCTGAGACCTAGACGTCCATTCATCGCTCCTCCTCCTCCATGTAATCATTTAACATCAAGTTCGTATTGTTCCATTATGAATAGTTCGCATAATAGAGGTTGAAATGGTAATGTTGATTGAGTAATGCTTTCTTGGTATGATTTGTTGCCACAACTCCTGTTAAGATTGTTGCGATAAGTATGAAAAGATTAACTTTTAACAGGACGATGTAGTAGGTCAAATTCTTTAAATTTGAAATGACAATTGGGTGGCAGTATGATGAAAAAAGTGAAGTGCATAAACAAGCTTGAGACTCTCCCTACTCGAAGGTAATATCACCTTGAACGGCGGTTTTATTTTCTTGCGTAAAGACTGCCAGTCAATGTGAACTTTTGCGAGAGACGTAAAAGGCATCTTCAAAGTGAATCAACAACAATAGAAGGCGTGTGTCATTATCGATAATACGTGCAAAAATGGGCGTTTGTGTTAGTAAGTTTAATTTAAAAACAATAAAATCAAATTCGTACATAAAACGCATTAAGTTATCGAAGGTAAAATAAAAGCAGCTTAAATTAGTTAAACACTATCATAAATGCCAAAAATTAATCTAGTTGTTCGCTACTTGATCGATAAATTGAATTTCTTTTTAGCGGCTAACCAACAACTTTTTTAACTATTCGTTAATTGCTTACATTTAAAAAAGTGTATACTGGCCGCGTTGAAGGATACAGTTAGTAAAAGCACCTTAGAGGGAGAATATGGACCTATGGAGTTCGCTCACAGCGATCATACTAAAACCCATGTCTGCGAGTTACACGCCAGCAATTAAAACTCCTGCGTGTACTTCCCCTGAATTAGTGACTAAGCACTCCAGTCTTCTATCAGCATCAGTCTTGTTTATTGATCATTAAATGTTGCTTCTGTGTTTGCTTGAGGAAGTCATTTCGATCTCATTCCAATAAAATTAAAATTATAGATTGACAAATGCTTTTTTCTTTATATCGCTTCCTCCTTAACATGCCGACAAGAAACCTTTACTAATAATAACTAAATATATAACTTTTGCACATTCAAGAACTATATGTGCGTTCAATTCAACAAATCTAATACAATGATTGCAAATCTTAAGTGAACACTAAATCGTGCGTTTGGTCAATGAAAATTGACATCTCTAGCGGTTGAAGTGGAAATGATGCTTCTAGGGCGGATCTAATTTCTAAAAACCTTATTGTTCTATGGACTAAGAGTAAATTGCCTTAATAAGTTTTAATTTATTTTCAAATTCAATATTAACTTCCTTAAATATTCAAATTTAATCTTATTACATGGATTGCTACATTATTGTAACAAAATATGTTAATGGGAAAATGATGTAAATCAGAGTTTCCCATAAATGATCAGGTATCAACGAAAAGTTGCAAAGTCCTCGAACCAGAGAAGGAAGAATAGTTGTGTATCCCAGCATGTGAATAGAATGAATTGAAATTATGCAGAAGTTGAGTTTTTCATTGATCTAACTACATGGTAAATGACCTCAACGATATATATTAGATTCACGTGTTCCTTTCAAGTGGTGTTATATCCATTTTCAGGCCATCGCAGGGCCACTACTTGCTCTTATTAGGTACAGTTGGATCTGTCCACTACCTGGATACAACCTAGAAATGTTAGCCTAACTCAAAGTGTGATGAAGAACTGATGGCAACATGCCATGACAGTCCTGGCTAATTTCCGCCTTGGATGTAATGCTACGTTGCAGTGGTCGATAGGATGTGAATGGATCTGAACTAATACATGGCTAATAATTCACCATAATCGAAAAATGTCAAGTCTAACCTCGCTGTTGCAGTGCTATTCATGCCGGTAACCATTCGTGGTTGGTTTTGCTCCGAGTTGGCTTCGGGAGAGATGATGATGGTGATTTATATTGTCTCAAATATAAGAATCGAGACATTAAATTTTGAATAACTAGATCCAGTGAACAGCAATTATTGATATTAGTGCTTTATTATTAGATTAATCAATTAATTTAATTTATCGGTTTTTTAGAAAGATGACGTCAATTAAACAAATTGTAAAAAAAATATACGAATGCAGCTTAAGGTGTAAAAATTGGTAATAACACCTCAGTTAACTTCGGGGAAATCTATCGAATTGTGTATTAAACTGTGACTTTTCAAAATTGACCACTAGTGGTGCCATGGTAATCCACCAAGGAAGTAGTGCCAAGGCCTGCGATTATTGGGAATACTATAATTATTAGAAACATGCAGTGATTTAAAAAAACACGCCAATATTCAAAGCAATAATGTTTTGGATTGATGACGTCTTTGTGAAAATTTGACTTGAATAGATTATATGTAAATACAATAAAAGTAGATGAACTAAACAATAAAAAATGTGGAGCAAAGCTACCGTCATAAAACACTAAGTGGTCATTTCAGTCATAAAAATAAATTGGCTTTTCTTTGAAAAATCAAGCGAAATACCTCAAATCACCATTATTTTCACATTATTTTGTATTTAATACCATTGAGAAAGACTTTGCGACAGATTTGTAGTTGCTCGTGCAATCATATAAATTGAACGGGATTTTTTCTTGAGATTTAATTATGTAGGGTCCCCATCCAAATACATAAATACTGTATATGGTCTAGGTAAAAACACCATTCATTATTCTTTCCAAATGAACTTTTTTAGAATTCGGTTGAAATTAATCGTTGTCATTAAAAGGAACTTCGTTTAGTTTAAATGTTAAGTTGATTTTTTAATAGAAATGCTGTCTAAAACTATTGCAAATCTCTACAAATATTAAAACTTACATTTGCTTGTCAATAAAATACCATTTAAAACGACGACCAATAAACACCATGGTTTTAAAATAAAATATAATTTAATTTTTCTTTAAACACCATTTAGACATTTGACGAGTTCTACTAGTAAAGATGGATCATTTAACCACACTTAGCACCTATGCACCCAGAAGCATAATATCTTTCAATGATTATTCAAACTTAAACTTATTTTAAACCCTTACTAGAAAAGTCCATAGTGATGATATGGCTGACAAATAAAAATTGTGAAAAAAACGATCACAAGACCAACACTCAAAAGTCGTAAGACTACGAAATTTGGTGACGAAACAACCGTCGGGTCAAAATTAAGATGAGTAAGAATACTAACATGACCTCTTCCGAAGCAAACTTTGAGCAAAACAGAAATCGTTTGGTAACCAACACCACAATTTCTTGAACATTTGCACAAATGTCGTTAAAATTTCTTGGATTGATTCCATGGCCAAATGTCAACTATTACCAGTCACCAGTTCTGCATTCGTGCAAACCTTCCTTGTGGCTCAGAAAACAATCCTCATTCTTTTCAAAAAGCATCACTTTAACTTTAAAGCTCCAGACCCCAGCATTTATTGATGCAAACACAGTCACTCTTAGGATGTCGAGACACCGAAACTAGGTAATTAATGGTTCAGCCATCTAATAAGCGTTTTTGAGCTGAAATATTCAAGGATAGCCCTTTGAAGCAAGTGCGTGTTGGTAGCAAGGGGAAAGATGGGAAAGGGCCGAGCATGTTGCATGTGTGCGCACAGGGTAAGCATATGAGCAGATGGTAAATTAGCCGTAATACTCGAATGAACCTGAAACTTCTTGTAGGCATCATGTTATCTTCTCATTCTCTAAATCCTTATTCCGATGCTATCCCGTTTTCCATTTTTGGCTCGCATTTTGCCTTCCGATCCGAAAGCATATTCATCTAAGACATGCAAATGCATAGGGCACTGCAATCAAAATAAATAATGTCAGATATTTTAAAAACATTTGTTGTAAAATAGGTTAGTTGTTGCTTCCCTGTTAATATGACAAAATTTATTATCTGAAATTGACTTGCTAGTGCCTCCTATGCCTCCTATCCGAAAAGTAAAATTATCTAGTTTCACATTGAATTTAACTAAATTTGAATAACTTTAAATAAACTACTTCAATTAATCATTATTAGGGGTAAATAAAAATAGCAAATTAGTATTGTCTAATTTTTGCCACATTTCAACAAAAACTTGGTTTGAAAATAGAAGCTGTGTATGCCACAATTCCCTTGAGAACAAGGATTTGGAGAGGCTGGAATGGCAAACTTTCATCAAACTTTCAAAAGTGTACAATTGGTCAATTTTCAGTCACACACACAGAGGACATTGATTTATTCATATTTACCTCTAATTTGTTCCAATTTTCTCTGCCTTGAAGCGTTAATACGGCTTTGCCTGGTAACGCTATTGACATAATCAGACAACCGAAGAGCTTCAGGCTTCGATTTCCCTCGATAAGATCCTCATTCAGCTTCTTTTGTGCTGATGTCGATGGACAGTAACGGTCTCCCAGAACGCCATCTCGCGCAAGAAAATCATGCTAGGTTTCTCTCAGACACAATCTTGCGGATGTACTGACAAGAATTCGAGCAATGCGCCCTTTATAAGTTATCAAAAACAGCAACCTTATGGTTGGTTTCACTGAGCTTTATGAAGAGGTAGGAATATGTGATGGCGAATGTGAGGTGTTGTGGGAACAGGTACCATCAGGTGGGTGTGTGAGCACGCGGACCAGTTAACTTCCTATGCTGGCCATGTTTAACAGCAGCAACAACAACAACAACACCACGTTTCGTTTCAGTATGTGAATGATTTGCTTTTTCATGTCCTCTTTGCTAGCAAGCATGATCTTGCCCTAAGCTTTAATCATTGTTTAGCTACTTAGTTGCCGGTTCAAGTTGGCAAAGTGGTGCAAAGCATGGGGACGCAAGCACAATGGAAGCGAATACGGTTATGAAGAAGTAGAAGCCATGGAGGCGGGCTCCTTTGTGAACGGCGTGCATGCAAGATCTGGCTGAGGGTTGCGAAGAACTCCTCGCACTGACGGCACGTGTACACTTTGACGAAGTGCTTTTCACGTAGGTTTGGTGAAGGTAATAGCACTGGAGTACATAGTAGAAAGCGTACTATACGTATTACCGTGTAGTCAAATACGTATTACTGCTTGGATCACACAAGTATATCTGATTATTGCTCTCCAGTATTACCGTCTCCTTCTCCTCCTCCTCGTTCATTTATTTTTTCTAAAAGCTGGCCTTTAGCAAGGGTGTTAATGAGTCGTCACCGTGCAGTTTTCTGCACCTATGATAATCGAGGTCAAATCTCACCATTGGTGCAGAGTGGTTCTTTAAATGAGTCACTCAATGAGTCACAGTATCGGTATCGATGCTAAAAAAATTTTCCCTAATTTTTTAAACGATAATTTGCATTCGTATTTCAGTTAGCACAAAGATGGTGGGGTAATGGTCATTCCAGAGAGAAATCCACTATTTCAGAGCAATTTTTTGGCCCAAAATGATTATTTAAATTGAGTTTTAAACAAAGGTCGAGATGTCGATGATACCATTAGGTAAATATCGACAGTACTCATACTCAGACTTTAAAACGCAATATGTTTAAAAAATCCCTTAAAATTATTCTAAATACCTATAATCCTCGCTGTTAAAATGCCTATCCTGATCGTCTACCTAGCATGCGTCATAATTTCAGTACAATTTAATTCGAACTCTATCCATAAACTACAAGTCTAAGGAAAGGGAAGCAATCAAGTTTGATGTTAAAAAATGAGTATTCCAGAAAACAGTGGTCTAGTCCACATTTCGGAATCGAACACAATGCACCATGAAAAACCAATTTGTGTCGGCAATTTCGTTGATGGTTTTCGGATTCGCCTGTTTCAGTCACTTCTAACTCTCAACTCGAATATAGTTTAGATTGTAAATCACTGCCTCACAGTCATTTACTAGGGTAAAAATTGGTTAACACCCCAGAAAACCCCCTCAATTTCCTCGTCCAAAAATAATAAAGTGGAAATATGTGAGTGGTGTAGGACGGTATGCATTTTCGCCAGGCTTCTGTAGTTTGAGCACCTCAGTATTGCTTGATTTGCGGGCAAAGAGTTGTTTGAAAATAATCACCACTTGAGTTTGTTGCTTTATCATTTGGTTTCATTGGCAAACATTATTAAAGGTTGATGGAAGCAATGGAAACTTCGTTTTCCCGAACTCGCGTTAATCCATCAGCTTAACTGGCACCAATTGGTTATTTGAAAATTATTCATTCTCAATTGGGCTCCAAAAGGAAGGGCGCTGCCCTTTTGAATAACTCTGCAAGTTATTTTAATTTAATATTTTTCTTCAACTTTTTTGAAATGCTTAACCACAATTTAGCAGGACAGTCTATTTTTAGAGAGAATAATTTAAAAAAAGTATTAAGCAGATCTCGAAATCCCAATACCATGCATAAATAATTAGATATTTCATTAATTTCAAAAAATTATCTGATTACAGATAACAGCAGCTCAATGTAATTCGCTTTGATAATTGTCATAATTCTTTTCTAGTTCAGAACGTGATTAACTAAATATATTTAATACATTTTTTAACATTTCAACCTTGATGTGTTGCAAAAGACTAAAGCTAAAAATAATCAAAATATTAACGGCTGTGCCTACCTTTTATAATCTCAGATTTCATAGGTCAGCTTAAAGTAGGAATCCTAATAGTGATAGAGGAAGTGCGCTTTAAATTCAACAACAGCGTTTTTCTCATGAAGAAATTTTTCCGATGGACAGAGACTTTTCTTTATAAGACCCCTTTTATATCGCTCTAAGTCAGCAAGGTTCCAGCGCCAGGTTTTCAAGTAAAACGGATTGCAAAAAATAGATTTATAAGACATTTTTATGAGGGTAAAGGTTCAAAATCTAGGATTTTGAGGAAATGGTGATTCTCAAGTTTTAAAGTTCTAAGACTTAAAGCAAGTAATTTTTGAAGGTCAAACTACTGATTTGTTTTCGTGACATGTGTTCATAGCAGTTTATCTGTCAATGTTGCTTTATCTTTTAATTATCGGATTAATTTCGTTAATTTTTTAAGGATGATTTTGGTTTAGATATGAATGCATGCCAGATATAAACGTTTCGTAATGCTAAATAATATTTATTTAAGTAATGAAGATATTGCCACTAATCAAAATTAAGGGAATGTTCTCTAGCTTTAGAAAATTTGAAGCAAGCAGTATGCCTTCCCAGAATCCACTGCCGTTGTCAGTCACAACTTTTTGAAAATTTTCCCAATTTTTGTACAAAACAGTCCAACATGAATATTGGTATCGGCAACAAAACAAACAACCAGAAACTTGGGCTAAGGCTTAATTACTCACACAAGTGTAACCAAAAATTTTATCTTTCGCATTTACATCTAAGGTTTAATCAAAGAATTTCGATTTCGTTGAGTAGATATGGGGGCGAAAGAAGAAAAACAGGATTCAAAAATAGAACCTGGTTTTTAGATATGCATAATTCTTAGGCTAAGAAAGCGTGACATACGGAAATTGTTTTTCTTTTCAATGGCTGCGAAAACTCAAAATAACAAATACGTTTATCGGTTGAGGTCACGTTCAATCATTGCTATCTTGGCAATGTATGGGAGGCCAATATCCAGGTATAAAAATCTCTTAGTTGCGTTACATAGTTTTCAAATAATCTGGCATAATTAAGTGCTCTTTATTCAGCATCACAGATACCACATTTTCGATGTTCAAATAATTTTCTAGACACGAATCAACTCACGCTTTTTCCATGCCATTTAGGTGGTGCCAGCTAGTTGCAATACTCTTGTCACCAAGCTTGGTGGTATTAAGAAATCTGTCAGAGGATGTCAGTAATAATGAAATAAGACAACCATCTACACAGGGTTGTGAAAATTGAAATGACATGCATTGCAAAACTGGTGAAGATATGGGAATAGCTGTTTCACTGTTTCTAGATTACTTGCACCAAGCATTGACTTAGCAGTCTCGGCTTCGGCAGCGCCTATCGTAGCAGTTTAGAAGCTAAATGACACGAGACGCCGATGGACAAGATTAACCGACGCAATGGAAGACAACCATTACCCTCTAGCATTGGCTGAGGACATGTTTACGATTCTCAATGGCGGTCGTTATTTCGCAAAATTGGACCTCTCCGAAGCATACTTACAAGTCGAAGTGGAAGAAAAATCCCATGAGTTATTCACTATTAGTACCCACAAGGGACTATTTCAATACTTGAGTCTTCCTTTCGGCGTCAAAACCACTCCAGCCATTTTCCAAAACATAATGGACAATACGATAGCAGGTCTTCCTCTCACAGCAACATACTTAGGCAATATTATCGTCATGGGTCAGACGGAACGGGAACTTCAAGATAGGTTAGAACTAGTGATGGAAAGAATCAAACAATACGGGTTCAACCTCAGACCGGAAAAATGAGCCTTAGCATGTATAAAGTAATTAGGTTTTACGTTTGAGGAAAGTGGTCGCCGCCAGACCCAGAAAATATCAAGGCAATGCGAGAAATGCTTACAACAACGAATATTTCCGAACTAAGATCATTCTTTTATTTCCCCACTACAATATTGTCGTTTTAATCTAAATAAATAGTTATTAATACATTACCACGTCGCAATGCTAATAAACTGTCATTTAAAATATTGTTGGCTTTTATGTACTTGACATTTTAAGGATTTCTGATCATTTGCAGAGGTGGTATTCCACGGTCATTCACTCAAGTTAGTTAGGTTTCTTTCCTTCGTTCAAAGTTACACATTTCTCATGAGTGTAGTAGTTTGCATTTTGACAAGTGGGTCTAACGTAAGGGTACATATTAAATGAAATGGTGGATTGGATTGACTGGTGACCCTGCAAAGGAATATGAAGTTGAGCGCAGTGACAGGATTTTAAAACTGAAGCTCATGATATACGACAGAGAGGGAGTCCCCGTGGATCAGCAGCACTTGTTTTTCGCTGGTAAGCAATTGGAAAATTCACGTTCGTTAATCGATTACGGGATCGAAGATGGAAGCACTATTCATTTGGTTTTAAGACTGAGAGGCTGCTGAATGTGCACATGTAACTAATAAATACATTCGTTTGTTCGTTTTATTGATTTACCAGGCTTTGGTGAAAAAGCAAGTGATAATTTCGAAATAGGGATTGTTGAATGGGGCTTTGTAGCTAATTTAATATCGGCTGCAATTTCTCTCTTGTCATCCATCATCTCGAGGTCTGAAGGTGTAGGATGCATTAAGGGCTCCCTTGTTAGAACTGGAAACAATCCTCGCCCTCTTTCGCCGTTAGAATTTACTACAACTGAATCCTCAGGCCTCTTTATGCATGAAGCAAAAGTCTTATTTGTGACTAGAAGCACCGTTCTAGTGCTGTAGCGAAATCGAAAGTAACTGTTTAATTCACCTAATCTGTTCCTTTCTAAGAGGCTATGATGAAGAAATAAATAAATGATCTGGATTTTTTCGAATTAAGCCAACCCATAGTCTTATTGTAAAGATCACTATATTTTCAGGAGATGAATTACGTGAGAAGGATTTTGTGAAACAAACTATGTCGAAGTCAAAGAGACATGCCTAGGCCCAGGTGTCAATATGACCTCTGTGTGTGCTCTCTCCAGTATTCACTAATCACTACGATTTTCTCCAAACGACAACGTTAAGGGAATGGCAATTTAGAGTAATAGGAGGGTTCACAATAATCGAAAGAAAAAATCTACCACTCAAAATTTGGGGTTGAGTTAATTGAGATGTAACCCGTGGACCAACACACTTTATACGATTTGATGGAATATTAGAAATAAACCGTTCAAATTATTGACCACTAATTTAGTTAACAACAACTAATGGGATGAACCATACTTTTCCCAATTCCAGAACAAAGTCGCCTTACACTTTCAATAGCAAACTGCAATCGACAGCCTCTTAAGGCACTGATTGTCCAACTTAAAGATTCTGATAAGTGAATTAGTATCACATTTCAACTAATTACTCACTCGGGGATTAGAAAGTTCCGTCTGGAGAAAACGTTGGATCCACTGCCAAAAATATTGCAAACAGCTGCCAGTCTTCTGGCCAATTTCCTTGTGTATAAATAGTATCTTCCTCCCGAGCGCTCAATATTGTGGGACTTAGTAAGGAGAGGTGCGCGCACCGGAACGTTTATTAGAGAACTGTAAGTGTGCGTGTTGCACTCCAGACTTTATGAGATGGAAACAGAGGACATGACTCACACAATTCGATTAGGTACGGGGTATCCGGTGAGCCCGAGACAATGATATCGTTCCAATTGTATGGTTCTCCAGTATGGGGGGTCATCCCTTGCTCCTCGGACTGTAGAATGACTAATTAGATAGACTCAGACAATGCAACTGCCCCCTCCCTCACTGCTCAAATATTCAACAAAGACTACCCAGACATGATAGGTTACAGACGTCTGGAATAAAAGATATTGTACTTTATGAAATTATATCGCCAATTAAATTAAGCTAACTATACAATTCATATTTTTCAAAAGTAACTGTTCACATAAATCTTTTTCAAGAAATTTCCGTCGCTCTTTTAAAGCTTCTTGGCAGTCAGTAAATGGTGCCAATTACAATTCCAGCCCAAAACGACTATGGCGGATCCATGACCTCGAATGCAATGTTAATTCCTAAAAATTTCCATTGCAAACTACACCCAACAGTGCATTAAAAATTCGCAAGCTACGTATACTACGGCAGCTTAAAGATACACTTCTCTCTAAACTTTAACCAGAAGCATAATTGGACATTTCTTAATAAATACCACCGGAAGCGAGGTGTGAATTGGCGATAGTCGTCGATAAGCAAAGTTGCGAGGAAATACCATACAGCAATCGGATATTCTACTAATTGATTAAGCAGCATTTGCAAGAACGGTCTAGACCCACTATATGCACTAGTTCATGTGAAGCTTAGAATAACTGATTGTAATTTGAAGCAGAGTTTATAGTTATCTTAGTATTTACTAGCTGTCAGATATTTCTTATCGAATTTCAGACTTCTTGGTTTTCCACCTTTTCTTCCGGTGTCCTCGTTTTAGTATATGAAAACAAAATTTAAAATTATAAACACATGTAATTTGTGTTTTAAAACGGCAATAGACTGTTCTACCTAATCACAACCTATGATTATCATCTGTAAGGTCACCCTTAGTAGCTCGCAAATGTCAATCCCTTTTTTCTATATCAGTTATATATGCATTGCGTCAACTTAGTAATTTTTTATTATAGTTTTATTCTGACTTTCAATTTTACTTCTATGTAGCCTTTGTGCTCGAACACGCAATAGGATGCAACACAGGGTAGTTAGATGATAGGTACAATGTAAGGCTAGAACTATGAGGTACTAAGAAGGAATGAGATAGCATTTGAAAGAGAAAGCGGCTAGCTTCGATTCCTCATTGTCGGAGAGGGGTTACGTTGACATTTCGGGGTCTAGGGTTGAAGTCTGAGTGAATAGGGCATAGGCGCCATAACTTTTGGGTGGAAAACTGGCCAAATTTTTGCAGCGTTTCCTGTCGCTTGTTGGCTTCCATTACTAGTAAACCAATTGGGATTCTGTGGTACTCTTTGGCCTATGATGAGGACAAATGAGAAGACGATGGAGGGAGAAAGATTCACCAATGATTGCAATGGTTGCACTTGAATTAAAACAGGCCAGATTCAAAGTGAATTAATGCAATCGGAAAGCTAATAACAAGTGTTGCTTGCTCGTTTTTGTCGTTTTCGGCCGAAAACCAATTTGGCACTTGGTTGAAGGCATGTGTAATCGAATTCAAATGAAATTCAGGCACAGCCAAAGTGATTTTCATTTTTGTGCAATTGGTCGTCAACGAGAAGTTGAAAACAACATTGGAAAGATGAGGCATGAAGAAGGATTCATACGTTAGCAGTAAGAATCTGAA
>JAUOZQ010000775.1:0-23910 GCA_030710315.1 Anomotaenia brevis | reverse complement strand
AGCAGGGTTGCATGTGGTATGCATGAAAGGTCATGTCGTCCTCTGCAAAATGACTTTCTGGTAGATTAATGCATTTGAGGAGTTCTAGCCTTGACAAAATCTATATGAATAACGTAGCATACTAACCCAATTCGGATATTATATCATTAGATATTAAAATAACTGCTAAGGGATAAATCATGAGACACATACCGATATCTGGTATCCTTAAATAAGCTTGAGGGCTTTATATATGTCACTGCATTTCCTATTTCCATTTGTGCATTATACACAACATTACTTACACCAGTTCCACTTTCAAAATATTTTTCCTTTTCCTATGAATCATTAAGAAATATTCTTAGTTAAAGTAAGGCCTTTACCAGTCCGAGATTAAGCTAGACGGAATTAAAGTCAAATAAAAAATATTGATCACATCATGAGGAAACCATGTTATTGTGAGGCATTGAGAATTAGTGTGCAACTTTCCACTGGAGGAGTAGCCTGGCAAGAAAGCAGGTTCACACTGATGTTCACCTTCCGTTTAGGAAAGCGGCATTCCTTAAATGCCTTGGATAGATGTAGTGAGGTGAAGCAGAAGAGAAAATGAATATTAATATACTATTTCTATTAGGATACATTTTGCGATGGTAACTGTTAGAGTTTTAGATGCAGTTAACGTTCTCGGTTGCACATTCCTTTGAGCTGAACCAAAAAAATAACGTGATCTTGGAGAACTAAAGCTAAGGTCTCTTAGTCCATGGACTTACGACATTGTGACTCATAACACATATTTGTGCGTACTCGAAAGGCAATTCAAAGCACTAAAAACGTACACGGCCTAGACGTACTCCTTCTTCTCCCCTTTAGCCAGGACCTGACTCAAATCCTGTTTATTAATCCCGTCTTGCAACCCCCTCTAGGAGACAATAAATAGCCATCTGGAAAGTGCATGAGACATCGTTGATGGTAAACTTTCAAACAACCGAAGAGCACGTGATCATGTACTCGTTGATATTTATATGCATGAAGTGGTGGCTTCAAGTGGATACACAAGTGCATAGTTAAGAAATGGGATAACATTCTAGACGAAAGTACCGTTTCATAAACAGTCGGCCACTGCTTCTGTGGCCCACAACGCCATGCCCGAGCACTATGAACATGATCCTTTCTCCCAGCACCCCGCAACTCCACTAAGGTAGTCACAAAGTAATGATCCGAGCCCCTCTCCTCCCTCGGCGGCAGATATGAAGACCCTTACATCCTTGAACTCATTGGCATTTCGGTAATCAACCTCAAAATCTAGTCCGACTATCGCACCAATTCCGTTCGCTGCATGGTACTTTTGCTCTACAACCACCACTTCTAGAAACTCAGGAAATTAGACTTTACAGACTATCACCCGTACTACGTTCTCCCACACTCTCAGGGCTGTCCCTTCTCACACGTGAACTACAACACAAACCCATTGTCGAAAGTATCGTTTAATCCGTTACTTGGAGTCTTCCTAGGTAGCTAGAAGGGAAATTACCCCAGTTTGCATGAATACGTGGTTTTTGCCTGCTTTAATTCCTGCAAGTATTTCAATTGTTCTTGAGCCATCGGAAAAAGGCATTAAAATCTCGTCACTAGTTCATTTCTTGTTTCATTTTAGAGGTTAAGTTCGAAAGTGTTGGCTAATAATGCTGCTTGACAGTTGATTCAAGGTTAATTAGTCGGTTCTCCTTGTTACACTAGCATTGTATTTAGAGCTGTTTCCAGTGAGCGGATGCAGCAGCCTGCTTTCTTGTCAAACTTAAGGGGAAGGGGTCGGGGAGGTGTGCGATTTTTTGGAAAATTTGCTCTCCGTCTGCCATCAACACTTGCATGGCACCCACGTCGGAATTGAATGGTGGATGTAATGGCTGCTTCAGTCTCTTAAATGTCGGTCCATAACTAAAGTAAGGCAGGAGATCGAATTCATCGCTGAGGTCTACACCTAGAAGAGAGAGCGTAGAGAAGGTAGAGATGTGATAAGCCATTGCGCAGAACAATGAACCAGGTGGTATTCGACATTCCAAGCATCTTCATGACTTCAGTGGAAATTGTGTTGATGTCAGTGTGTGTATCGTTGCATTAATTTTAGGCCAGTAAGAGCCTATGCAAAATGGAGTTGACCGACCTAAATGTTTTGATCAAAATAGGAAGGAGGATGCTTTTGAAGCGGGATTCATTTAATGGGTATTCTGGTGACCAGATAAATATGACAGTCATCGTAGTTCCTATTGTTGCACATCGACGCCTTGAATAAAATAAAAACGTCTTTATCGCATTTCTATTTACGATCTCTATTTAAAATTGCACGAATATGGCTATTTCAGAGTATAAAAGCAATGTCATATCATCTTGGAACGTAAGCCAGATAACCGGTAACGAATTAGTGCAAACTTGTGAATTCGTTGATAGTTAAAATTGAGGATACTCATTTTATAGAGATTTCCGTCTCACCTGAAAAGATATCTAAAATACGCGAACTCGCTAGGGAATCAACTGAAAACCTGGACGACTGCTCAGACAAATCCAATCAACTGAAGTAAAAATCGAAAATCCCAGGGCATTGGACTTGGTAAAAGGAGACCTCATTTCAGCTTCTCAGATCTGCATTTCTGCTTTCTTACCTGCTTTAAATTCAAGTAAGTAAATACGATCCAGGTATTCTGAAGTCATACAAAGTTTATGAATTATTCAACTTCTCGAAATTAGTCTGATCAGTTTCTGCAAAATTGTTCTGATAGATGTAATATACTAACTGTTTCTGTCTTATTCCTCACTGAGGGGAAGGTAAATGAAAATTTATATGCAACCACTGCGAAATACTCCCCCACTAGCATCTGCAATCTTTGCAAATTGTGCAGTATAAATGAATCCCAAAGACGTTCAATGTACAGGGTGGCAGTAACTGCTTAAATAGTGCTCCTTTCCAAAGTGTAATGAAGAAACGAATTCAAAAATGCAATGTAGTCAATGAGAAAGGCTTTATTTATCCTGAAGCGAAACCAAGATTAGGACAGAGGGGATAATTACTTGAGAAGAATACCAAAAAGAAGTGATGAGGCAACTGTGGACGGTTGATGATGCAGAATACCATGCAACGTTTGGTGCTGATTAGGGATTTTCGAGAGCTATGTTATCCTGAGACTCAGAGAGTCGGTCACTCTGGTGAAAGCTGTGTTGACATATGGGAATACAGCTATTCAGACCGTCTTTTAATGCTTTCATAAACTCGTCGAGCTTTTCCTAATGGGAAAGTGGCTGGCGCTACGACGAGATCGCTGGTGCACTCATCCACGCGAACGAGGTTAACTTTCGCATTGTTAAAATCGAATGTTGCTCGCAGTAGCAATCCGGAGATATTCGCTGTCGCTGAGTAAGTGTGACCGCAAGTTGTCGTCGATGCCTGAAATATATAATCAGCATGTAGAAGAACTTACAAAATGGAACCAGACTTGGGGCATTGAAATATTGCAAGCGAAATTATCATTTTCTGCTGTCAAGTGTGAGCATCTTGTAACCCAGGATCCTTTACGTAAACTCAGAGCCTTGAAATATGTCACTTCTGTTGTTATTTCCTTTAGTGCACTGTACACCACACGCACTTGCTTCATTTTCCATATTCGTGTCTCCATCGTTTACCTCATTATCTGAATCTAAATTGGACTTCTGAAAGAAAGGGACTTACCAAAGTCAGAAAAAGCTGTGCTGAAAGCAAGTAGAATAAGGAAGAGTGTTTTAGTCATTTATAACTTATGAGTGAGTGAGTAAGTTATCGTCTTTGGGATGGAGGCCTTATATACTGCTGCTCATTGTTTACGTGAACTTGCAAGAAAGTGGGTTTATAATGTGGTTCACATATTTTCCTGCAAGAAGGAATTTTCAATGTTCTGGTAGCTCAAATGATGCAGAACAGTCAATGGAGTAAACAAACTGCTAAAATGACCACTCTACACATTCTGATTTAGGGAATCCTCATAAGGGATAAATCCCCTACAACCCGTCTTCGAGAAAACTTCAGCTTAGCTTCACACTACATGAACATTAAAACTGGACAGAACCTGCCTCAGAGTAATAAAGGAACGAAATCACTGTTTACAAGAAAGTTTTCTAATACTGTATCAACATATTTTAAAGGATTGCAGTGTGCAAGCATGACCTGACCCTCACAAACCTCAGTTGCATAATCTTTGCAATTCTTCTTATTATTGTAAACATTTTCTTATATTTCAAGAATCAAAGTAGATAATGTTATACCTTCTGATCAATCCAGCATATTTAATCGTATTTCACTTCAGCAAATGTGATCATGAGATCCTTCCGATCCTTAGTCCATCAAGCATATCAGTCCTACAGATGGACTACCTTTTTCACTCACTCAAACAGGGTAACGAAAGGACCACATCTAATGGCAAATGTTAACATTTATAAATCAAATTTGCGCTATAAAATGCTTCAACTGCCAAAGATAAATTACTGTAACGTGAATTATCTGTTTAGTTCAAGCGTTACCTAGTGCAATTAAGTGTACGTTGAAATTCGCGTGATTGAAAGTTGAATGCCTCATGAAAAATATCACAAATATTTCCTCACACGTTGGCACAAGGCAAGATTTATATAAATATGTGGTACCTATCCAACAAATTTTACTAATTTTACACTAAGACTGCTTTAATGACTTAGAATTATGCTTTCTTTTTAAAGGAAGAAAAGACAATAATTGCTTTATTCACTCAACTGAGCAGACGGTTCCGACTTGTAGTTGACGTAACATCAACCGGGTTTGCAACTCTGGAAAAGATACAGTGATAGTTAAAGTCTCCACTCTTCTTGTCAAAGATAGCTTTCTAGCCTGACATAACCCATGAAAGAAATAAGGAGAGTTTCGTTTTCCTTGCTAGAAGATTTCTGGAAGGTAAAGACGAAGAGAGATGTGACTGCACTCTCCGAAAATACTTCATTCGGCTGAGAGCAGACATATGTCAACTATTAGTAAAGGTAAGTTCCCACTTGGCTTGGAAATTCACAGTAACGTACACTGGATATTTGAAGTCTCTACTCATAGCATCGAAGATGGCTTTCGACCCTGAATTAAATTCTGAAGAAGTCAGTCAGTCACCCTTCTGAGGGCGCTTCTAGCAAGATCTGACTCTGTAAGGAAATGTAGGGGAAAACTTTATTGATTTCAAACACCATGATAAAGGTAGAATCAATCATTTCACTAGTCTAGACAACAATCGCAATACCAAATTACGCCAATTGCAAAAGTATTGATTTCAATCGCGCATTTATAAGAGAGCTTAAATGACTGTGAGGTCGCAATAAAGGCACTTTGGTAACAACTTTGAATCAAAATGGAGTTTATTTCCGCATATCTCTAAAATGTCTTATTCGAGCATATCAATGATTTGTTCCGAAATAAATGACAGATAAATGAATGTAGGCAATTTAAAATACATTAGTTGTGTTCTGTGTATCAGTATAAAGAGATGAGGAATTGCGATTAGTATCTATCTTGAAACGCAAAACCTGCTTCAGTGCAGGTACATTGTCTGACGGAGGACAAAAAGAATATTAAATTTTGATAGTACCTAAGAAAAATAAATTAACCACTTCATTACGATGACCTTTTCAGATGACGCATTGAGATTGACTGAGCAAAGCGCAAATTGGGCTGATTGCGGTTTTTCCGGCCGCGTCCACCTGACAGAAACACTGTTAGGCCACAAATAACGTGGCTCTTACACTAACCCTCTAATAGGCCATTTGGCGATGCAGGAGATCGCAGACACGCTCTAGCAGAGTCGCAGCACAGATCCGTCACGATTTCCTGCATGAGGAGGGAAGTCTTTGTAACAGAGCCCAGAACCTAATCAAAAAGAAAATCATATTTATGACTTTTGCTTCTAGGAGCATAAACAAAGGTCCACCGGCAAGCTGACACTTTAGTGCCTGTAAAACATTACTCATAATAACCCATCCAGTCAGTGTTACAATTTCGCTCTCTCATAAAACGTTCTCTAGTGTAATGGCAATGAATAACAAACAATTAGGACATCGAGAATTTGTGCACATTTTGTCTTTTCAAGATGGCCTTCTACGTCTACAAGTGCCTAAATGCATTTTAAAGCTAACCGGAGTAGTTTTTTATAAACGTGGTCTAGAGGCGAAAGCCTCATTTCAGTCAAATTAATGTTTCTAAATGTAACGGCACCATCGAAAACAACCATTTTGAAATATCTATTCAACATAGTTCTATTTAATATCGTCTGCACAAATCAATGGGGAAACCAAAGAACACAATTTTTTGTTGTGATTGGTTTACATAATATTTATATAACCTTTGTTTTTTTCCGGCCTAATTCCATAGTTTATTTTCGAATCCTCTTAAAGATGATAGGAGAATTCGTAGTCAGTTAGTGCGTTATCAATCGTGTGTACAAAATAGCAGTAGGATCGATCAGAAATCACTATGCTACAATAAAATTGGACTTGGACTTGATATTGGTTCTTGTTTAATGTCGGTTTACTCTTATATGCAATAAGACTGGACAAGATAACAGCTTCTGGTGATAGTATGCAATCAATAAAGGCTTAGAGAAGCACTATAACTACTACGTATTCATTAATCAAATTGGAAAAAAATAATTTGCTAAGACGTAAGTTATGCATTTTCAGCTTGATGTGATATGCTTTCATAAAAGCAAATCGATATAAAATAATAAATGTAAATCACATTTAATAGTCGTGCGATCAAATTTTCGATTTATAATAAATTCTCCCCTAGAAGGAGAAATTGATTTATAAAGTGAAATGCCATAACTTCATGATTTTTGTTCACTGATCTTACATTGAATTCCGTCTGATTTACTGAATAATCAAAACTGCCACACAAATCAGTAGAAGTGCAAGCTTTGCAATTTTGAATACATTTTTCTCCATTTTCCTATCGCGAAATGGACACGTGCTTAAGAAAAAGGCTTTTCTCGATTTTATTATGCCGTACCAACTCGATTGCATGAAATTGAGAGGAAGAGTATATGAAAACTACTTGCAGGATTCATTTGATTCTGCACACATCATTTTCTTTAATCCACGAGCAAGAACTGACTACTAAGAATAGCTTAATGTGTGCACGCCTGAGTCAAATCCCATCACTATCTTCCAGCTACGCAGCTTCTCGTTCACTAAGCAGATGGTAAAACCAGAGAATGGCTGCTTTCGTTTTCACCACGACATTTAGTAGAGGTTCAAAACTTTAAGATAAATAGACTTACATGTCTAGAGAGCAATGAAAGTGCCTTTTGGAAGCTGTGAAGAGTTTCGATTCATTGTCTGCTGAAAATAATCGACAAGTTTATTGCTTTTACAAGGAGCTGTTCAAGAAAGTCGAAAGGCTCTAGCAAAAAATAGGATAACAGACCTAGTTTCCCGTCGTCATGAGTGAAATTGTCTCTGCCTAATGAGCAGAAATTTTACTTCAATTTTATTATTTTCTACTATTGAAAATATTTGGTTTTACCTCTCCGATGTTGCATACCTTGATGGTATACAACAAAGTTTGTATACGATTTTGTTAATATACGTGTTTATTTATTTGTGAGTCATATTGATGTTAATAAATCAAATATCAGGTGGATATAACATGTCCTCCCATACATTTCGACTGTGCAATTATCTTAGATTGAACGAAATTTTAAGGGATTAATGATTTCTAATTTTACCTGAAGCAATTAGCTGAGTTCGTTTTAATGTATACAGAGCAGAATTAGTACTATGCAAAGTGAATGTGCAATATAAATACATTTTGTCATGTTGTGGTTTTAGTTAGAATAGCCGTTCAAATCTAAACGGGTAGAGATGTCAAAAATTTAAGTTAAAATATAAATATGCATTAAAGTAATGCCTGAGGGAACTGCTCATTGATTATTTGTACTTAATATAAATATTAATGGTAAATTTGAAAGCAGCCAAAGAAGTGGAACGTTAATTCCTTGAGGTAAAATTGAACTTGTTGTTCAAATTCATGTTCCCATGGAGGGTTTACAAGACTGCATTTATTGTTATCAACGTTGGAGAAATAAGTGGCTGGTAAGGAGTTCACTGAAGACAGAATTTGTTTACGGTTACATAGTGGCAAACATTGGGTTTTTGTTTATTTGCATAGGATTTTATGGCATTTTGGAACAAATAGTAAAAGTAATTCTTAAATCATATTCAAATTTTAATAAACCACTTATTTTGCGTTTCAAAAGACAAAAGCCCAATTTTAATTGCAAGTTTTTTTTAAATTATGAATGGTTTTTACTGCGAAGAACATAAGGAGTAAATAGTGCATAGGGTGCACTATTTATCCATTAAATCATCCGAAACTAAGGCGATTTGGAAATTTTTAGTCGATAAATTTAACGTAAACCCAGGAATTAACCTATTTTGATTTCGTAAAAGTCACTGAATGGAGGGTATTATCGGTTGTCACTGAAAGGTTTTTGGGTAAAAACGCACGTCATAGCCAGGAATAACTTATCTGTGGCCAAAAACCGGTCTTTTGGTCTTTTTGAACAGCTGTACTCTTTATAACCACGTGGTTTTCTGTATATTTTTTATTGCAACTATTGAAATTG
This sequence comes from Anomotaenia brevis, assembly GCA_030710315.1. Taxonomy (NCBI): domain Eukaryota; kingdom Metazoa; phylum Platyhelminthes; class Cestoda; order Cyclophyllidea; family Dilepididae; genus Anomotaenia; species Anomotaenia brevis. The sequence continues at coordinate 15,277 of JAUOZQ010000775.1, read as the reverse complement.
GAATGGTCTGCTTTCTACCAGTGGTAGACACACGATAAAGGGCCTTTAGAAGACTATCCTTTGAGTAATTTAGCATAATTATAACCCTCTAATCAGTATTTAACTGATGTGCGATAAATGCAGGGTAACGTACTGTTCAAGATAGTCACAAATTTATTAGAGGAATTTTTCTGTGATTTGTACAGTTGTTCGCCTTTTTCTTGTGTTAAGATGATTATTTAGCAAATATTATTTAAATTTTGGATGGTTTATCTGACAGTGCAATCAATGCTTTATTTCATTAAATTAAAAATATGCACATGCTATATCAGGGCTTATTGATGTTCATAGAATATTCAATGCGAGATTTTCCGCTTTGTGTTCATGAGGCATTGCGACCATTCTTTTATATTTTTTCTGAGAAATGAGAAATGAAAAACCCTAAAACGAAAAGATTAATACAAATTACTAAGTGTCACCGTGCGAAGTTTGCAATTTTTCAAGTATTAAGTAATAAAGAATCGTTTATTGGATTTCTTTTCTTGTTAGAAACGGTCCATCATGGTAAAATGTTTTGACCCAAGGTCACCCAAATCAAACAACCGAAAAAAAGGGAATCGAAGCAAAACAAAATAACCAAATAAGCCTAACTGCTGTTACAGTAGCATTTGAAGTAGAACATCTGAGTTCTGCATGGTTCAGGAAAAATCTATTATGTTCCTGTTAAGATAAAAATTGTACCAACGCTATGAGTTGCAACATATATCCCATTTTTAAATAAAATGAATTTTTGCAAGTACACTATTACTATGTTTGTAAATGAAGTCATAAAACGAGGGCAAAACTATACGAATCTTTCCATTGTGACAAAATCAGATTGAATTCAACAGTTCAAATGTAGAGCTTTGCTTTATGATTTCATTTAATTACAAAAAACGCGTAAAATCCACCTTGTTTGCAATTTGGAGATTGTGCTAGAAGTAATGTAGACTTAAATAATTAGAAATCTGACAACTTCGCTACTTACAAATTTAAGTAGTACTTTTAACTCCAGGAGTAAATTTTCAGTCCGATCGATGTTCGCATGTTTTTTGGGTTAGTGGATTTTCCATTTCACTGTCAAAAATTGCTTAAATAAAGTTTCCTAATTCAAAGCCATATCCTATGCTTACGTTTACGACATCGAATTCGGAATGGTCGTCTTGCAAATTTTCGCATTACTTAAGCCTAATTTATAAGTACGGATGGCTACGTGGTATTATACATTACGTATAAAATTTTTCTGTCGAGTTTGCTAGATCTACTTCAATAATGATCCATTTTTCGCATAAATAATAAACCTGTAAGTGCATAACCATACTGTTTGAGGAAATATGCTGAACCTTTTTTTAATAAAACAATCCTAAAAAATTAAGCTGATTTTCATATTCCAGAAAAATTCTTTCTACTTGAGGCATAAACTTATCATAAAATACTAAAATTGTTTTGTTTCTACAAAAAAGATAATAAATAATTTATCAGAAATGGTCATGATAACATATTTGTGCATAAATGTTCGCTGCTCGATATATAATTCAATTAAACTACCCGATTGTAGTTCAAAATCCCACAACTTTTATCTCGGCGATAGCATTTATTGCTTAGACAACCTCGCTTGTTGCAATTTAGCAACAGGCTATGAAAGATGAATGGGAACATCTTACGAGGCGCTAGAGGCTATTTAATTTTACCTCCACTCTCTTCCTTCCCCTGATTACTGAGTGAAGATGATGACTGAGGGCCTTCGAAGCAGTTGCGAAATTAGCACATGATTCTGAAATTACATCTTTTTTGGATGATAGCCAATTGTAACTAGTAATTTTAATTTTTAGTTCAAAGCCACTTAAGCAACCATGGAAACACAGCTGAAGAGGTTTAATGACATTTTTACACCAAGCGATGTGGTCGAAACATCTTCATTGAGTAATGAGGTCATCCCATAATTCCTGTCTGAATTATAAATGGATAAAACAAGTACGAGAATGTTAGACTTAATTAAAGAGTCTGTAATCAAGGATAGGGAGAAGAGATAGAAAATGTCACATCAAGTTTTAATTAGATTTTTTTGCACTATTTATGGATACGCATCTAATTTTCTAGCATGGAAACACTTTCAATCTTATAATGATGAAGCTGAGCAGTTGTCTGATTTGAACAAAGACTAATTGCGGGTTGCACAATCGATAAAAGCAAAATAAGCTTTTCAAGTGCTGCTGTTTCATGTATTCTCCAATCCTGAATATCCCGAACCATATTCAACAAGTTCATTATTCACACATTCAACTTCATAATCTGAATATCGCTTCTAGAAGCTTTATAGGCTACTGAGTGCTTTTCGTTTTTGAACTTTAAAGCAATGTTTCACGAATGATTGTTGCCTAAATGTTTAACGATTTCGTGATTTTCACCAGCTCTGAAGACATGGAGAGGACCACAGTTCCGCCCTATCTTCTCACAGTGGCTATGGAGTGGTTGGAACCCTCCCAGATCATGGCAAAATAATGGAAGTGAGGTCTCATACGCTTGTCACTCCATAACTGTATAGAGACCTGCTATATCTCTAAGAAATACTAGTTAAAAATTGTCTGATTACCCTCAACTGTAATTCATTTTTCTTCCCTTATTATGTCCATAATATGTACAGTTTAAGTAGTTACTATGACGCCTTGCACTTTGTTCAATAAACTTTGAGTTACGATGCGGCTCGTCTCTTGTGGCCGTTATCGAACGTAACGCATACTAATCGAACTATTTTAGGTAGCATAGCGCCTCCTTACATTTCATTATGTCGGCGCAGTGAATTGCCCTAACTAACTCATTAAATAAGCAAACGCATGGGCAAAAAGTGGTGCCGAACGAGAAGAGAAAGAACTTTAGTAAATGTTGTATTCATTTTGGGCGATATTTTGAGAAGGGAAAGAGGGCCTGGAGGCCTGAATGACTCCCAAACAGTCCTGGGAGATCGTGCTAGGCAACGAGACTTCTCTCTTGATTACTAATTAATAAATGTGCACAGTTAGGTTTATTTCTAGCTTTCTCACGGAAAATATGCCTTCGCATAATAAAAATTATTATTAAAATTGAATTCTTTTCATTTAAATAAACATATAAGTTAAAAGGGCTCTATTTATTGGTCAAGAGCTTGCAAACTTGAGGAGTTTTCCACTTTACAAGTCATTCTCATGGCAACTCTCGGCGATTGATGCAGACGCAGCTTGGATAAGGACGCTTTTGGTCAGCAAAGAGGAGATACAGTGCAGCTTTTTCGTGGTGTCAAGTCTTCGAAATTCTTCTCCACCAGGAATGGATCAGCCTTGTCTTATATGTCATATTTCCCTTAAAAGTGCAATTTTCAGCTGTCAACAAAAAATTTACAAAACTTATTTTATACTTTGAATTAAGGTAAAAAATATATTTCTGACTTTTTTACATTTAAAACCATTTTTGTTAACTGGCGGTGCAGTTGATCAAAAAGCAAATAACGTAACTCCGATTCGTCACTAATCTGCACACAAGGATAAGACGTTGCATCACACATGGTGGATTGTATCCTTTTATACGGCTACTACTTCTACAAGACAGCTCACACCTTCATCTAGGGAAACCAATTTTAGAGACATTTGTCTAAGCTGCTATTTAAATTGGCTTCGTACTAGTCTTTCCCATCCTTTTTGTCTAAGCAAATACCTATTTTACCTCACTTATTTCCCATTTTTATTTAACACAACCATATCTAACACACTGTTGGTGATTATTTCATCTGACTCGGAGTTGGACATGTGTCTTTGGATGTTTTCGAACATCTACTTTAGAATTATGTTAGCAGTACCAAAGGTACAGGAAAAACTTGAATGATTAATGATTATAAATGTACTCAAGATGATTTTCTAAAGAGTGGAGCCAAATGGGTCCTATTGTTCTTGAACAGTTTCTGGGTTGCCTTCAATAGATCTGTCTTCTTTGAGTTCTTAGTACTGTTGCTGCTTGCGACCACGAATAATGATCTATTTAAACAACGACAATGAAACTCTCATTTATATAAAAGTAAATGAGTTATAATTGTTTTGCATTATTTGCGGTTTTGCCCACGAAATCCTGACTAATTGTGAGTAAAAAGTAGAAGGAACTATGCTACCTAAGTAGTAAAATTAGTGAAGTTTACGTTAGATAACGGCAACAAGAGACGGAAAGCAGTTTAAATATAGTGAAAGTTTCCTTTAGTAAATGGGAATCAGGATATTTTCATGGCCTCTAAATGTTATGCAAGGACAGATCCTTCTTGTCATTTGTAAGGTGCTTCTATAGTTTCAATAATAAAAAGGGCCACTAGGAAAGTTTTCACTTTAAGATCCTCTAACATGAGTATTTGAACTCTATTTGCCACGAAGTTTATGCATTTTGACGGCTATTAGAAACAGCACATAGTCTCATTGCAGTCGGATTAATGTTTCTAAATGTAACGTCACCGTCGGAAACAACAATTTGCCTTCTTCCGAGTATTTTGATATATTTATTTAACATAGTTTTATTTAATTTCGACTACTCCAATTGATGAAAAAAGCAAAAAATACAAATTTATGTGGTGATTAATTTGCATAATATCTGTATAATTTTTATTATTTCCAGCATGATTCCATAGTAGATTTTCGAATCCACTTAAAGATAATAGGCCAATTCGTAGCCATTTAATGCATTATCAATCGAGTGTACAAACTAGCAGGGGAATCAGTTAGATTTCACTATGCAGAATTAAAATGGGACTTGAACTTGCTATTCGTTCCTGTTTAATATCGGTTTACTGTTGTATGCAATAAGATTGCATAAAAGTACAGCTTCTGTTGATAGTGTGTAATCAATAAAGGCTTACTAAAACATTAAACCTACTAGATAATCTTTAATCAAATTGGAAAGAAATAATTTTCTGATACGTAAATAATGCATTTTCGGCGTAATGTAATGTGCTTATGTAATGGCAAATTAATTTCAAACATATTAACTGCAAATTGCATTTATTAGTTGTATGATGGATTCCTCGATTTATGATAAATTCTCGTCTAGAAGGAGAAGCCGATTTATAAACTCAAAGGCCATTACTTTATGGTTGTGTTCACTGATCTCACATTGTATTTCGTCCGATTTGCAAAATAAGCAATACTGCTACACAAATCAATGGAACTGTACACATTTCCCTATCTCGCAACGGACACGTGTTTGAGATAAAGGCTTATCTTGAGTCACACCCACTCAATAACATGAAATTGAGAGGAAATATATTATAATTACTTGCAGGGTTCATTCGCTTCTGCACACATAATTTTCTTTAATCCACGAACAAGAACTAACTACTAAGAATAGAATAACGTGTGCACGCCTTAGTCCAACCACATCATTGTCTGCCAACTACACAGTTTCTCGTTCGCTGAGCAGATGGTAAAACCAGAAAATGGGTCTCCTCGTTCTCCCCATGAATTTTAGGTAGGGGCTTAATGAATTTATGGTTAAAAACTTTAAGAAAAATATTCTTACTTGTCTAGGGAGCAATGAGAGTGCTTTTCGGGCGCTGTAACGAGTTTCGATTCATTGTCTGCAGAAAACATCTGACAGTTTTATTGCTTTTGTGAGAAGCTGTTCAATAAATTCGAAAAGCTGTAGCAAAATGGGAAAACTGACTTAGTTTCCTGTCGTCGAGAGTGGAATTTTCTCTGCTTAGTGAGCAGTTTCTCATAGTAACATTTTTGCAAAAGAAAGTGCACTATTGAAAATATTTGGTTTCACTTTTCCGATGAAACCACCATTTAGACAATTTTTTCCACAACAACATTTGAATACGATTTATTTAGATATCTTTTTAATGTTATTAAAACAAAACATCAAGGGAATATGCATGTACTCCCGTAAGTTGTGATTGTGTAATACTCGTAAATTGAAGGAAATTTTAAAGGATTATAATTTATAATTATGCCCTCAGCGGTTAGCTGAGTTCGTTTTAATGTGAACAGAGCAATAGAAATAAAAATTGTTATGTTGGGGTTTTAGAATAGCAGTTCAAATCTAAGAGGGTAGAGGAGAAGTCATAAATTAATATTAAAAGAAAAAGGCTCATTAAAGTAATGCTTAAGGGAAATGCTTATTGAATATCTGTACCTATTACTAATAGTGGTGATAAATCTGAAAGCAGCCAAAGAAGTGGAACATAAATTCCTAGAGGTAAAATTGAACTTGTTGCGCAAATTCATGTTCCCATGGAGAGTTTAGAAGACTGCTTTTATTGATATCTCCGATGGAGCAATAAGCGTCTAGTAAGGAGTTCACTGAAGACAGAATTTGTTTATGATTTTCCTAGTGTTTTATCCGTTAGTGCAGTCTATGCTTCTATTGTTTAAATTGAAAATATAAACAGGCTATATTAGCGCTTGTTAATGTTCAAAGTATATTCAATGCGACATTTTCCGCTCTGTGCTGATAAGGCAATGCGACCAGTCCTTCACATGTTTGCAGAGAAATGAGAAATAGAATAATCTGAAAACGAAAAGAATAATACAAATTAGTGGAAATCATTGTGAGAAATTTACAATTTTTAAGTATTTAGTAATAAAAGATTGTTTATTGAGTTTCTTTCGTTGCCAGGAAATTACATGAAATTACATGTAAGCTGTATTACATGAGAGCTGTACTCATTGCTGAACTCATCACTGGGTTGGCGTGAGTCCTTCTCAGCTTGCCCCCGCAACGCTCTCACGAGTGTTCGAGAACCCCTGTTTCCCTCTTATCTGCCGCCGAGAAATTGCCAGTATCCATACTAGGATATCAGGGTGAAATCTGCATGTTGCATGAGAACAAAGACTGCTTAAAAGGATGATAAGATGATTCACCTGGATTGGCAAGGCTTAGCCGTCACGTGCTCTGTGTGAGCACAGATGGCTGTCCACTAACTGCATTGCCACGTTATATGTTAGCTGGAACTGTGCTAAGTCACTATATTTTCAATCAACACTAAAGATGTCATGTCCTTTACTATGATGACAATTTTTAATTCATTTTAATGAGGCTCCTTTACTATAGTCGCAAAATAAATTCGTTGTCATGGTTTGACCATGTATGGCTTATCATAAAAATTGTCATTTGTTAAGAATGGCCATATTTGATGGTTGATTTAACTTTAAATAGACTTGATTATTTGTTTTGAACGTATTTGGATCAATGAACTTATCTATTAATACATATTACAGGTACCAAATCAAAGTTTTTTTTCTATTTCGTTAACTCCAACCACTTTCGATTTGGGAATTTCTTCTGGTTTCTGTCAACGAGCATTCACCTGCTTCACTGCCGAACTAAATCATTTGTTTGGATACTATCCCGTGCTGTACCTCACTGCTGCAAACGAAGGCAACTATCCACTATGGAACTAAAATTTAGGTAAGTACTCGCACTATAACGTGAAAACGATTTCAGCACTTTAGGAAACTGATTCGAAATAAAATATTCCCACAGATTTTTCGCATCTACACAAATAATTTGAAAGTGACAATTTTATATTCTTCATTTGTCATCACAATTCCGGATTTAAGTAGATACAACTTATTTAAGTAGGGTTTTATATTTTGTGAATGCTAATCATGTACGACTCTACCTGTAAGGATTACATTTTATCCATTTGTAAGTTGTATCACAAGTCAGTGATTCCCGTTTGTGTTAACTAGCACTTCTATGGGACTGCTAGTGTAAGTTGCAGCTCTCTGACGGTTCATTTAACTAAATTTTGTGTGTAAATATATAGGAACCGACAAATGAGGTAGTAGAGGATAGCTAATCATAAATTATTTTTCAAAATGCCTCACGAAGATAAGATAACTCTTTTGGTCAGGTAGACTATCCACATTCGATTGCGTCGGAATGGCTAAAATTGTAGTGGTCAGCTATTCTTACATTCATAACACAGATGGTACAACTAGCAGAAAAGATCAGGAGTCCAGAATAAAGAGATGAATGAAGGCGTCAGAGTGTGTATTAGAAAGGTGTGTTTGAAAAGTTTGTCCTAAGGTTATACGACGTTTGATCTGATTTATCGGTTTAACTAGGCATATTAGCTTAGTGTCAACGATCTTATGGGTAATTTAGAACGGTACTGTCATATCACCACGTTATCCTCTCAGACCCCTTCAGAGATTCTCAAAGAATCGAAATACAGGAAGAATGGTTCGATAATTAGTCAGTGCACAAATTCGGCCATTCTAGAAAGGAAGAATACAGCAAGTGCGTGAGGAGTACTACAGACTTGAGTTAAACAGGAGTAGTCCATGGGCTCATCGGTGTTATAGGGTCTTTGATTGAGGAATGTTTTGATATGGTGCGAGAATACAGAGCAAGAAGTGTTTCCTTGTGCCTATTTACTCTGCCGGCTGGACAAATGAGGTACTGTTTTTCCAAATGTTTTTAATAAAAAGGGTAGACAACAAGATTTGCAATTGATCTGACGCTTGAATGTAATAATCCAGGAACTTGGTCAAATATCTTTAGGCCGTGCGATTACAGGATGAAAGACCTCCGTTTGGAGTCGGCATCAGAAGTGTGGAGCTGATCTCCGCGAATTCTAGATCGAGTTCCTTTTATTTTAGATCTGTAGATTTTGAGTTACTGGATTAAGTTTTTTCGTGCACATTGCATTGCATTGACAAAAACGTTTCGTTTGCCGAGTCTCAGGGCACTGGAAAAAAATGCTTGACGTGGTCGAGATGATGTATTTCTCGAATTGAGAAAGCACAAAAGGCAGAAAGTATTGAATTTTAAACAGAAAATTGATACCCCATCAGTATATTCCGAAGTTTTCGTGATCAGGTTGATGAGGCTAGTGGCAGAAAATATGGTTGAAGTGGTATTGAGGTGTGGCATTTGACTGTTAGAATACAATCTTTCTGAATTTCGCTTGTGTCAAATTTGAGCCAGCAGAACAAGTTGAGGGATGCACAGCGGCTAGTGCCATTGCTCTAGCTCAGCTTAGAGTGTATACTGATGTATACACAGTCAAGGAAAACAGTCATCAATTTTGGGTGTTTTTCAAGGAGACTTGTTGCCTACCAGTTCGAAAGGAGGTGTGGTATCTTCCATTACCACATCATGAATGCTAAAAAGAACCGTCTGTAGATGATGATACCAATCATGTGGTATGGGGAAATTGGTGTACTGGGCATATTTGAGGAAGAATGATTTGATAACATAGCAACATATAGTAGGCTGTGGGAATCTGATTTGAGCTGCAGTATTCTTAAAAGGATACGCTGTCGGTGAGAGAATCCCGGCGAGGGATTGCTCTATCCAATCCAATATTGTCGACAATCAAGCAGATTGGTACATTGGGTGGTCCTCTTCAGATCCTGTTGATATCATCGGGACTGTAGCCGATAGATATTATTATATTCTCATCCTAGATGGATCAATTGCCCCTGATAAGATGGGGTGTCCCCATGCCTAAAGAGTTTATAAGACAAATGTGTTTTGGTTGGCCTGTTATATCGAGCCGACTATTAGGCCTATTAGATTAGTGTCAGTGCACTCGAGTGCTAAGGGTGATTCAGAAAGCGTGATCTGCTGTAGGTGCGATGATTATGTCAGGTCACTACAATCTGCAAAGTAGTAAATGATACCGCAAATTGATATTTATGGCGGCTACTATCTATTCACCAGTATTTTCCTTCGATATATGACAGTTATGATATGAACTTTTCCAATAGATTTTGAAATCTATTTTTATGAAGACAGAAACGTGTTGTATTTCATATTTGCGTTAAAAAGCTGCTGTTTCTGTATAAATTTGTCAATGGACTGTTTTAGATAATATATTTTAAAGCGCTTTTACATCATGGAATGAAATACCTAGTTAACTAGAATAATATTAACAAGGCCAGTTTTAAATTGATCAGAGCTTTAAGTTGGTCACTAATGTGAATGAAAGGGTAAGGCCCTAGGCATGTTGACAACGATGCAAGTTCACTTCTTATGCTTGGTATCGAAGCTACTAACTTTCTGTACCCTCCTGGTGGTGGTGGCCTTGAGTCCGGTTCGTGGGAAGCTATTATCTTCTTGGTCTCATTTATTCAACCGCTAGAATTAAAACGAACTCACAGAGCAATAAGAGCACACTAGTTGGCCTGATGATAGATGAAACGATCTTGAATTAATCAAAGGCTTTTCAACAGCGATTCCTGATAAATTTCTTCGTTGTCGAAAAAAATTAACTACGATTTTGACTCTTTTAGTATTTTGTCTTCTTTTCAATAAATGAGTTATCATTATGAGTTTTTTATTATTAATATATCTACAAATATCTTTTTCATACATCTGGGGCCATCATCAGTCAGGGCAATTGTTTAAAAGACTTCAAGTAGGACTACTCGAGGGGCTCATTTACCCTTACTTACCTTAAGCAAATGGTGAGGTGAAGAGCTATATAAGGCTTGGTCTTTCTGGTGACAATGGATATGGATCTTGGTGACATTTTTTGGCATTGGAAATTCGAGCATGTCAGTGGCACTCAATCGTCATAATGTATAGGTTTTAGGACTCTTGTCGAGTACAAAACTGAGTTTAACACACGCTTTGAAAGGTTATTAGTTATTCACAAATTGGCATTTTGGTACAATCAGAGGACAGTATGTTTCTTAAAACGCAGACATTCTTCAGTGTACCCATGTTTCATATACAACCTCAAGATTAGTTTTACGTTTTGAAGTTATTAGATTTTTGAATGTTGTTGATATTTTTTATTTTAGATCGACTAATCCCCACTTTTGATAATAAATGAATACATATATCGTGTTTAAGACGGAATTTTCCCTTAAGATTAAGCGTGAGAGGAATCGGACTGGCATACCTCCCTAAAGATCAATCGCTGTTTTTTCCCGTCTTTTTGAGCAAACATTGTCTTAGAAAGGCATAGTTAAAAATTGAAATGATATATTAATTTGAAAAAAATTAATGTGCATTTTATAAACTACCATTTCAGTGACACATGAAACTGAAACATTTTGAGAGTCTTAAATAACTTAATTATCTTTCTTTGTTGCAGAGAGCTTTTAAGACAGGATCAGTCACAGTGATTGACTCAGTCATGTAGAGCAAGATCCGATTCGGCTCAGCTAGTCACACTCCAACCTCCAAAGTGCCATTAGCTGAATTTTGAGTTTTCGATAGCAATAGCGTTTGCAGGTGAGGCTATAATTCAAGTCAGATAGTAGCATTACATCCAACTCTTCCTAAAGTTAAGCACACACACCCTTTAATCATCTAATATGCATGAAAACTCGAAAAAGTGATCGCGTTTAACTATGTTTTCATTTTTGAAGATGTTACTTTTAATGACGTATGGGGTTCTAGAATCTTATATGTAGGACAAAGCACCTGTATACAACATCATCAGCATACAACAAGAAGGAGGCGGTAAACATTGCGTTATAAAAAAAGACGGAAGTACAACAGAAACGGAAGACATTTAGTGTTTTTCTCCTACTACAAATTCACTGTTTATAGAGTTTCTTCACATGAGACTTGATGAGATTCACAATTACTGGGCCATCGTTGTTTCAACGCCTACTGATGAGACCCTTAAAACATGACAGGCGAGAAACCTGAGAATACTAGGCCTAACCTCAGTGGCTTACTCTATTCAAAAGTGCACGTTTAGTGATACCATGGCAGCTATTTAAAAATAAATTTTGCACACCAACACTGTTGATGCATAGTGTAAAGAATAAATAAAAGGCCTAGCCTTTTGCAACACTAACTCTTGATCGATTAGGTGAAATGGATGCGAGCCTATATTTCCCTTCTCCTCTTTCGAGAAAGGCAATGAATGCGTTGAAATATCTTTCAGTTGCAAACCCATCAACAAAGCGGCTACGAAGCCTTCTTCGGTGGATCCTACTGCAGTTAAAATAAACCACTTACTCTATTATTAAATTATCATCTATTCTTAAGCAATTCCTTAACATTCTCTGCCCAATCGCTACAAAATGGGAAACCTCACTGTCAGCGGAAAACCGATAAAGAGAAATGTGGTACATTCGTCACCAAAGAGGTACTCGAAGGTTTTTAATGGTTTCGATATATCCGTTGCTATTTAAAAAATTTAAATAAATGATAATAGCACTTAATTGAATTAATTATGTTTATCTGTTTACAAAAGATAGTATTCAAAATATACTTCCCACTCATTGAAAGCACAGAGATGAAAATTTCGTGGTGTAATAGCTATCTGAGAGAACAAATGCCCCAATTTGTTTAATGAGTGGCCAAGTTACCTCTCTATCTCGGCATGGATCAGTGTGAGTGAAGATCACTAGCAATCTACTGCCAAACGTTGATTACGTCATTTGCCTTTCAAGTGCCTGTCATATATATGACGAACGCTTATAGGATCTTGAATTTGAAAGCCAGTGAAAAACACTTTATCGTAATCCGTCGGCATGAGGATTTTAAACTCAAAAAGGTCTAATTAGAAAGAAAAGCATGGAAGACGTTTGCAAATAGAAAAATGTAATCAGTTTGAGAAATGAATTTCATCGGCATGGTTGATTTTCAAGAGCTACATTAAGAAATATCACTGTTGTGTCTTATAATACGAAATATTATTTGCCAAAAGATAAACAAAAGTGGCTTTTCTCTGGTCAGCAGCTGCATAAAAAAGCCTTTAGGGGAAATAAAGCAACCCAACTAGTAGCATTCTTAACAGAACCGGAGCTCCACCATATTACAGCAGATGCTTCAAAATAGCGTTGTGGAAATTCACTCCACTTGTTTGCAGTCACAAAATCCTAGCTTTTGGTAGTATTTATGTGAAGATTTGAATGGACATTTCTGATTATGAAATAATGCTCAAGAAAATTCATATATTTTTTTAGATATTACATACAAACAAAACTAAAAACCACAAACATCATGCTTGCATTGGTAATTATCTGGTATTCGCTATGAAAAAATTAATACAAAACTCTGAAATCCGTTGGGCTGAAATATCTCAAGAACATTTTAGGACGAAGAAGGTATTATTCGTACCTATGAATAATTCATTTCCATTCAAAGGAGAAATGAAAACAAAACGATGGTATTAAGAAATCAAAGTTTCGTTAAAAATGCTTCATCTGCCATAGGTAAATCACCGCCTTGTATAGTATCCATTTAGTACAAGCGTTACCTAGTCGATATAAGTGTACACTGAGATTAAAGTGGGTGAATGCTGAATTCCTCGTAAAAACAAATACCAATAACGATAAATTGGCTACTTGTCAAGCGAAGAATAATAAAATGTAACGTAAAGTGTTTTTGACTTTCATATTTCATTTTATCCAATGAACTACAACCGACAATGGCACTGCTGACAGTGGACGGATTCTTACTTATATCCAACTTACCTTCGCTTTAGTAAATATTTGATGTCTCCACTCTCCCATCGACGATAGCTCTCAAGCCTGATTTAGCTTCGGATGGAATAGCGCGAGTTTTGTCATCCTTGATAGAACGTTTTTAAAAGACAGAGTGATGTGACTCAGCCTTCTTAAACCGTTTCATTAGCCTGAGACAAGACATCTAACCACAATTAGATTTGGTCAAATGTGTGCCTATTCAAAAATGGAACTCAGGTGTAATGTTTAGCGGTGCGATGATATTGTCAGATCAGCGTGAGGCCATTTCACTAGATTGCCGCGATTGCATTCCTCACGTGACGCTGAGCCGTTGATGAGAAATTTGTGCTCAGACATGCCAACACAAACTAAAAATCCTCTAATACTGCACATTTCTTGAATGCTATATTTTCCCTTGATAGAAAAATTTTAACTAGTTGCGTTCCTGTATTTCAGAATCGCAGAGAGTTAATAATTTTTTGTCCAAAACTTTGTTTTTATTTACTAGTTTCGACAGCAAAACCGATATTTTAGGGTGAAAATTCTACCCACCTATTTTGATTGCGAGATTATTTGGAAATATTGTTTAGTTAAATGTGAATAATTTCACCATTGCTTCAAAGGCCACGTGAGTATATTTAAGATCGATAAATTCCAATAAGCAGGATTGCATGAAAGGTCATATCGTTCTATGCAAAATGACTTTCTGGTAGATAAATGAATTTGAGGAGTTCTAGCCTTGATAAAAACTATAAGATTAGCTTATCATACTAACCCAAGGAATATAGTATATCTTTAGATAGCAAAATAACTGCTAAGAAATAAATCAATTTCCCAGTAATCTTATAATTATAAAAATACTCCATTTAAAGAGGGAATTTGTATTCTTGAAAATGCAGACAACAAGCTGAAACAAGCTGGAGCTAGCTTATTTTTCACTCGTTTGAGTGTTCAACTAGACTTCAATAGTACTAGCGTATTGTCTTTCCAAAACAGGAGATATTTCCGCCTAAAATTAGTAAATTTAAATTAAATCTAAGGCAATTAGAAAGTAGTTTATCAAATTATCCTTGTGATTCTCAAAAGTCAATCATGTCAGGAATTAAATTTTGCTTCTATTCGTTTCAAAACTGACAAAGAACCTAACATTGTCAAAGGAACGGTCAAAAACTAGAAGACTTTGTTTGAAACGTACCAGTAGTCGTGGTGGATAAATTCACCATGTACGACATTTCGGATTGTTTATTCTTAACTGGACGGACTGTAGTATTAAATACACCTGTAATTTTGGCATCTCAATCCTATGAATATGTCTTAAACAATCGAAATTTAACATATATTGAGTTTTTTGTTTACTGTTTTCTGCTATTCCATAGGTTTGCCTGAAAAATACCATCGAACCCTAAATCGAATTGTAAATCAATGACTACCACCAGAACCCAGTTGTCCCAAAAAACTATTCGTCGTTTGCTAGACAACTCTGTATTCATCAAAAAGCTTAATTTAAAAAAAACCTCTGTTCTGCTCGAAGACTGCAAACTTTCCAAAACCTTTAGTGTGGTGGAGTGGAAATCTCCTAGTGTATTGGCCCCCCATGACAAATCGTTGTCGTTTACACTATTTCTGACCTACGGACTAATGTACTATGTCCACGGATAGCCGGAAGATATATTTAACGACGATTGAACAGAAAGTAGAGTTGATAAGACTCTCTTTTTTGAGTGGTAAGGCTAGACAGAAAAAGTAGATTCATACACAGAATCACCCAGGTGTATCTGTTTTCTCTGCTGGACTAGTAGTTGAGTACCCTAGTTACTCTGGGAGAAAATCGATGAACTTTTGGGGTGAGTTGAGTCAAGTTT
>JAUOZQ010000774.1:0-23960 GCA_030710315.1 Anomotaenia brevis | reverse complement strand
CCTGTAGTTTATACATTTCTGATCTTGAGAATGTAAGAGATCTATCTTCAGTAGGCTCGCTGATGCCTAATTGCAATACACGCCGGTTTATTGAAAGGCCGACTGCAAACACTAGTTAGGTGGTAAATGAGCTGTTATCATTGCGAAGTCCTCGATTATCGATGGGGAAAAGAGAGGGATGAATAGAAGCCGCCCAGTCTACATTATTTCTTCCTTCCGCGTAATTCCCATGCCTACTCGGCACCATCCAACTACATATGACGCATATGAAATAGATTGCCACTGCTACACTGTTAACAATAGCTCACTGCTCTTACTTCCGGACTGCACTTCTTTTGATGATTTAGCATTAAATGATAGATGATCGGAAAATAATCAAACCATAAATATCTTATCTGCTTCAAATTTGGCAGCTCCTTAGCATTACAAATAAGTTGAATCTAATGTGAATCTAATAGCCCACAAATTGTCTCAACGACTTTGCAAATGTGTTGTTTGGTGAATTTCACCTCTAGCGCTCAAGTCTGGTTATGCAGGGGAGCAAAGACTTTACTTTAAGGGGAATTTTTGATTTCACTAGGAGGTTATGATCAAATCAGATTTATGAGGACTGCCCTCTAAAAAGACCTAAGATTTGTAGTTATCTGTTTGTCATTTTAGGTCGACGCATTTCACAAGTTGAAGGTCGTCCCTGAGAAGTACCGGAGACATTGTGTCAACGAGAGGGTGACACCGTGTTTAGCCTCATTGAGGATTTCTAAGGTATATGGAACAAAGGTGAAGCATGATGGAATTTAAGCGAGGGACCCCTTAAGTATGTTTGCCTGGAAGCAGCTTCCGCCGAAGGACAGCAGCAGCTGTGAGCAGCCTTGGAAGATTGCGAAGGTCAGTTCCTTACACTGATGAACAAGAACACCTCCTCGAAGGAACCACCTTTTCGACTTCAAGCAAAGTGCAAACTGTATACGTTGGAGCCCCAATATAACAAGATTCCCGTAGTGTTCTTTTGCTTTATACTCATGGCGATCATTATTGTAGTCATATTTTGAGAATTGATCTTGTTATCTCCATCAGGTGTACAACCTGAATCGCGCGCAATTTTATACTACTAAAAATGTTCCACTTGCAGCTAAAAATTTATCAAAAATCTTACTTCTAAACCGTCAATTCAGTCTTATATTGTTAAAATACCCGAAAAAAATGTCGGTACCAACACAACTTTAGTTAAAAATCCCATTACAAAATGTTCTTATTTGCGTGAATAACGAAAGCACTGAGAGGAAATATTCAAAGTCAGATGGATAAACACTGTGGTTAGTAAATGATAACCGATAACGCTAAATTCCGCTGCCAAGGAACTACAAGGTGTTTAAAAGGAAAAAGAGCGGAAATTACTTTAAAAGTGATGTAATTTTCTATGAACCAATAGCTCGGTGAACTGAGAATGCAATTGTCACAAATGGTGAAAATTCACCATAATGCCTTATTATTTAATGGCTTTACACTTTTCTCCAACCTTTGCATTCGGTGTGGCGTCAGTCCCGATGAAAAAGGTGCAAATGATGCAATTAAGACCTTTCACCGGCATCGGTAAATAAAATAAATAATATCTTGTGCCATAAGGCAATGAACTCCGCTTACTCTCATAAGGTATAACGAAAAAATCCTAAGCAGCAAAATACTTTATTTCAGACCAATTCTCAGGATGCAGTAAAATGGCAAATCAGAAGTTAAAATGTGGTGTTGAAAACAGAGAAAAGCCATAGAGTTTATAGTCTGCTCAACATGATGAGAATGTCTGACTACATTGTCATTACCAGTACACTTTAATTTCAAAAAGCACATTAAGGAATTTTCTAGCTTGTGTAAACAACGAAAATTTGCAAGTCAACCAACACTTGTCCACTTACGCGGAGAGCTAAGAGAGACCTTGGTTGCCGATTTATATTGATGGAAATCGTGGCTTTATTTTTGTCACATTTTCAAATGTTTGCTGATGTTGGGCTGGGACATATGATTACATTAACTAATCCGTATTGAGCGAACTTCGAGTAAGCACAAAATCGCTAGAACGCAATTTGATGTGAATGATTGACGAAAGATACTTTGCAAATCCTACAGCTGTTTTTCAAAGACTACATCAGGTCTTGTTTATCGACTCTGACAGAATCCAATTCATTTACAGTCAATTTAATTTTCGCATTTATGTTATTCTATAAAAACTTTTATTCAATAGATTAATGAATGTCAAATCACTCTAGGGTGCCTCGATGGCAAAATCTGCAAATAAGGACGCGGAGTGCAGACAGATGACATGCATATAAGGTGAATCATACCACCTGATAGAAGTGGCCTAATGTTTGAAGAATTTAGCAGGATGTTCAACGCGTAATCGGATTTGGTTTTCCAATTCACCCTTGAAAGTGTGCAACTGCAGAAGCCACCTGGGTTTCTTGCGTATCTATTATAAGTTATGCGCCCTATGTAAAACACTAACACAGCTTCAAAAGATGGTAAAGATTATCTTCATATCACAAAAGCAGTTGTAAAATAATAGTGATTCATCCTTATTGATATATAAATGATTAAAATCCCTATATCACAGGTCTTTTAAGACACAATTAATAGGTATAAGTTCAATGAGAAAACAAACGATGCACAGCAAAGAAATGTGGCAAAAGATTCAGGTGGATAAGAAACAGTGTTTAATGCTCTGAGAGATGAGCGCAAGCTCCCTCCTGGCACAAAAACTGTGAAGGTGGCCCCGGAAAGCCAATTTTAAAGTACATTGGCGTGCATTAGAAGCTACAGGCAAATTTTGTTCCTACTTTTTCGATTTTGCTTGCATTATTGGACCTCTGTCATGAAGTATGTGTAAGATATGTCCCCTTCTTGATATTGTGTCAGTCGTGGTTGAACCCGTTTGGGCTATGCTTTACTGGCCTACTGAATTAGTTCTAAGTACCGATTGGGTTTGATCCACTTCTTGGATCACTTCAGCGATTTAGGCCATTATACAATTTTCATTTATGGGTTCTTCCTTACTAATTTCGACAATGGGTGGGTTGTAAAGTCTTTTTAAGTTATCGCAAAAGAAGCAAATGACCATGTCATTAGAAGTCGGTTCTTTGAATAGATGGCAATGACAAAAAAGGGATTGAAATTTATATGAATCCCTTCTCTTACTTCAATGTTACTTTTACCATCATTCCGTACTTTCGCCAACTTATTTTCGCAGTGATGCAATATGATACTACTCAAACTGCAGGTAAACACAAATATATTTAAGAGCAATAAGCTGAATATTTTGTACGCATTGTGGGTCTGTCCGAGAGTCAGCTGAGGAGGCTGGGCATTTTTGATCCAACCGGGAAGCAACAAGTTTAAAAGCCATTTGGAGGTAACGAAATGGGTCACCTACGTTTATCGTGTCTTATCAATCGAGCAGTAGGGAAAGAAGCCGGTATTTGTGGATATACTCATGGGAATACTCAGCAAAAGTACTAGTCTAAAGAGAGGTTTCATAGAAACCTACGGCTTAGGTTCGATTTAGAAGTGGATTTGCGGACTACTCGATAACGACGAGTGCAGCAAAAGATGGATCAGAGTAGGAATGACCACAGCCACACCAAAGGAATAAGAGTTAATACTTTCAAAGGCGGCATTCCTAATGATGTAATTTTATCGATTTTCACTGAGATTAAATATAGGTATATTGCTGTTTAGTAGTTTCTGCTAGTGGACATCGTCCAACACTTCACTTCATGAGAGACAAAATGTTAGCAATGCTCTTCTGTGTTTTGCATATTTCACAGGTTTATACAAATTGCCGAATGGTACATGGAGCTGATGAATTACTTACACCGTGATTGACCTACTTTAGTGCTTACTAAGCCGACAATATTAATATTCTGAGATCCTGTGTTGTCGCAATATATAAAGGGAAGGGATCGAAAATTTGCCTGGTAGTTACAGACTGATCCTCCTGACCGACGTCATCAGCAAGATGTTAGTCAGCTTAGCGGTGGGCAGGCTAAATTGAACCGTCGCATAGCGATTAGAAAGGATTTAGAATGATAGCCTGGAGTAAGATTTCATTAGTTGTATGTGTAAAGAATAATGTAAACTTCTGCTACGATCCCCGACCTTCTTACTCTCTTTCCAATTCAACTGGCCTTGAATGCCTACTCCGGTTCAGTTGGTGCTGTTATGATAGAGTCAAATAGTGAAAGGGGCACCACTGAAAGCAAAGTAAAACAAAGTTATCAATGATCCCAGATAATGTTCACACGGATTAGCCGAGAGGAATCTCTACGAAGGAAGCGATTTATATTTTGTCAGTAATTCTGGAAGACTATTTAAAGGGTGAAACCGGAGGCTACTTTTTGCTACTTGGGACCAGTATAGAAGTAGCTTCAGCTTAGTCGGTAGGGATGCACGTGGGGATGGCGAAGTGTCTGTGGTGGTCATTCTATCAGCATCGTGCAGTAAAGAACCGTGGTCATCTCGGCTCTACAAAAGCTGAGGAGGAGAAGGGATCTGGTGCCCAAGACCGCTTTTACGATCTCGAGACGGTAGTTCTTTGAGTCAAATGTGATAGAAATATTATTGCTACGGTAAAATGGGCAAAACGAATAGCATTGGGATTTTGGTCCCGGAGACAGATATATGCTAGTAAATTGGAAAAGATCAGTACGTCCTCGAGTGTGGATGTGACAGCTCCGAGTGGATGCCATGGGGATCCTTAGCCTTAAAGGTGTTGCAAAAACAGGGTTCTCAAGTCCATGATGGACGCTGATACCTCTGGGTATCATCACCGACTCTTTGTCTTCGGGAGCAAATGAATGAGTTATTGTTACCTTGTTTAGGTAAATAATTTTTGTTTAGATAGTGATCATTGCATCTGTTCCAGTGTGCCTTAAAATTCACAAACTTATAAATTGTTAGAAAAGAAACGGGGCGGAGTAGCTCCTGAAAATACGATCTCTATTGGCAATAAACACAGAACAATTTCTAATATAAAGTACTACATGTATTTGGCCAGAAACACAGACAATTTTTCTGCAATCTCACATCATGGAAACACGAGAGACCCAGGAACATGATTCATATAAGAACGAAAGCTGCTTTTTATTAATATTTTTCCCAAATTACTTATGCTTATCAACGCTTTCACTTCTGAAATCTGCGCATCAACGATAGAAATCAAACATTAATGCCCCAAGTTGCTGTTATTCGAGATCGGGGAACATGCTTTTTCAATCGTAAAAGGAAATATTTTCAATTTTACTCCGACAGAGCAAGTAATCTTTATTATTAAGGGAAAAAGTGCCTTCTAAATCGATGCTAAATACACATCTTCAAGAATGCTCCAAGGCAATAACATATTTGTAGGCCATGCAGTCATTTTTCCAAGAATGTAATGGTCAGCAAGCCATATTGTACGACTCACAATGTGAACGACGATTTAATCTCACACTATTATTTTTACAATTATTATCACGAGGAAATCTGTGCCTTATCATCCACCCTATCAGAAGGTAAGGAAATCGGGCTAATTTGTGCGAACAGCTGTGATTTTGGTAATCAATGGAAACCTAACATACCTCGATGTTCTCTGTGCATTTTTTGTTATTCCATATGTTTAATTAGAGTAGCTGTTTTTTAAATATAAAAAGCATCGCACTACCATGTCAGGTTAACGGATGAGGGGTCTCCACTAAAGTTCAAGGAATTTCTACTGTGTAGTTGCATTATGCAAAACTGGAATCAAAACACCTGCCTTAGGTTTGACGTATACGAAGTGGTCTCAGTCGCAAGAGCTACAAATTTTTTGTTAAGTATGCATAGTGCCTTCGATAAAAATTCCGTGGTTCTTTAACATTGAGCATTTTTTGAAGGTATATTAAATGGTTTAAACCATCTGAGAAATTGAAATCGGTCTTACTTTTAGTTATGGAATTAATAGCTTGTCAAAAGTGTTCGCGGCAGATTATTCGGATCCATTTGGAATTAACGTAAAGGCGAAAGGAATTTTAAATTCCTTTATTGCGTGATTTATTCTCTGATTAATCAACTCTTCATCTCACATTACGTTTCTGTTTTTCATCTATAGTAGGATACCCGAATCTCAAAAAACTGGATTAATTAGCTTCTGCCTTTAGTAATGATGACCGCTGATATGGCTGCTGCATGACCTGCAAATTGCAGTCTTGCTCTACTTCTAAAAGGTCATTTAATTACTTATTGTAATACACACTTCAACGAAAGTGGGATATTCGAAAGGAACTATGCAAAAGAAATAAAGTGTGTTATGCTTGTGTTTTTGGTTACAGTAGCCATTCAAATCTAAAAGGGTAGAGGAAATGTCAAAAAAATTGTATTTCAAGATAAATGTGCATTAATTTTGGCTTCAGGGAACTGCTTATTGATTATTTGTACCTAGTGGGAATAGTAATAGTAATGATAATTTGAAAGCAACCAAAGAAGTGGAACATGAATTCCTTGAGGTAAAATTGAACTTGTTGTTGAAATCCATGTTACCAAGGTAGGTTTATAAGACTGCATTTATTGTTATCTCCGATGGAGAAATAAGTGGCTAGTAACGAGTTCACTGGGGGACAGAATCTGGTTATGTTCTTCTTAGTGCTAACTTTGGGGTTTTGTTTATTTGCATAGGCGTTTTATGATATTATGGGACAAATGATGAAAATGATTACTAGATCATATTCAAATTTTATCAAACCACTAATTTTACCATTTAAATAATAGAAACTACAGTTTGTTTGCGAAAGTTGAATTTGTTAATGAATAGTTTTACCATGAAGAATGTAAGGAGTAAATAACGCATATGAAGTACTATTTATTCATTAAATCATCCAAACCTGGGGCGATTTTGAAGGTTTTACTCGATAACTTTAGCGTAAACACAAGAATCAACCCATTTGGACTTCTAAAATGTCACCGAATGGTGGGTATTATCAATTCCCTTGAAAGGTTTTTCTTGTGAAAAACGCACGTTATAACCAGGAATGACTAATTTGTGGCCAAAAAACAGATCATTTGGGGATTCTAAACAGCTCTATCCCTAATAATCATGTGATTTTCTAAGTAAAATAAATAAAACTAATTGAATAAAATAGAAGGTCTTTTTTGCAATTACACGGTTATAGTATTTGTTAGCGAACTCAAAAAAACAAATGCAAAACTTCATGAAATTTCTTTTTGTGAAAAAATCAGATATAAATCAAGAGTCTAAATGGAGATATTTGCTTTAGAAGCGTTTCACTCTGTACAAGTTTTATGAAAGCTAAATTCATTGAGGAAATCATTGTATTCAGGTAAATTACCTGTAAAGTACGTTTTTGAGAGAAACCCTCCTGCATCTTTTAAGAACCCCATTATTTTACTTCGGCCTTGCTGCATAGTACACTCGTGGTGTAGGCTTTCTCGGAACATTAAAAAGTCCTTTTGTAGAGGAGTGTTCATGAAATGACCACACCTTTCCTTGCTGTATTTTTAAGCGGAAACAGGCAACTGCATTACTATGAACAAATTTACAATCATTTTCTTTGAAATAAACAAACTACCTATTGGAATCATTCCTGCATCGGAAGCAAAGGGAACGACACCATGCAGTGCGCAAATTCTCGTAAATTTTCTATATAAATAGGCGTGAGTTCATTAGGTTCATCCTCAACATAGAGCATGCTTTCTACAACTCTGCTTCTTATTTCAATTCTGAGCTTGGTAGCTGGGATATACGGTACGAAAACGCCCTTAATACATCTTTACTATTTCATATTGATAAAATCTACTTTTTGCAGTCGATCATACGTCAACAGTCCAACCAACCAATGCTTTAGCCAACAGTAAAATCGCAAAGGCTTTCGAAATTATTTCATACGAAAATAAACATCTTTTTGCATACTACCCAGCAAATGATGTATTCCAGTCAACCTGTCAGAAGTCATCGAATTCTGACACAACTTACGTTTGTGAAACATATATTGGTAGAATTGAATTTAACGAGTATATGCAAAGTGTGAGTTGCTTGAATTTCATGTGATTCCCTCTCATGTTTTAAGTCATTAAATAAACATGATTTTTTTTCACCCATAGCTCTTAACCATAACTTTGATCAATAGATACAAAGTGATTCGTTTGCAGGACCTGCGTTTTAATGCCGTATATACTCTGAAAGATGACGGCAATCTGCGCCTGAAAGAAACGAACAGCTACTTTGCTGGAGTGTGTGGTATCCCCTCTGGGTGCTTTTTGCATGATTGCACCAGTTTATTTGATTTTTTGCAACTTAATGTTGTAGACGTCTAATTTAGTCTCCTTGGTATAAATTGATTGGTTTGGTTTTCTCCATTGGCTTTTGATTACTGGTGCACACATCTTTTCTACTAGTTCTTTTCGCTTCTCAGGACGACAGTTTGAATTATTTAATAACAGCTCCTTTGCTTAATTTATTTTATTACACAAATTAAATAAAAGCACAAACCTCTGATAATTCAGTTCTGGTTTCAGCTAATTTTTCTATATACCATTTTATATTTCCAAGGGCATTCTAAAACATCTGTGATTTAGGATTATTAGGACGTTTCCCTAAATCTGCTTTGTTTACTACATTCAATGCGATTTAGTAATCGTGAATCTGGTTACCATGTTTAATGTCACAGTGAATACAACTGATGAACTAGAGAAACATTTGCACATTCATGTTAATTTTTTACTAAGACATTAAAGCGATGTTGATTGCTTTGCTGTGATATCGATGACAAGACATAAGTCATAATGATGTGCAGTGTCCTATTCCATTGAACTATTCTGCAACGATTTACGGAATTAAAATAAATACTTTCACTGACTAATTGCGCACATCTATATATATTGGTTAAATTTTAATTGAATTTGCATGTGATAAAGTAAAGTAATATCCTGAAAAATAGAACTACTTAATTTTCACGATATTCTAGACCTATTTTGAAAGTTCTTCTTGAGTTTTGTTTATTAGAGTTAAAGTCAGAGATCACCGAATGAAATATTGCTATTAATAGTCGCCTAATCGGTGGAAATTAAAGCGCGGTTTGCAGCTCGGCGGTCATTTACGTAATTAAACTAACAATGAATAACGAATAGCGAAAAATGATGACTCAAATCGAAAGCATTAAGCTATCATGCAGGAGGATGAGTCCCAAAAATCATGAGAATGCAAAATGAAAACGCAATACCTGTTTTAAGAGATGATTTCAAGTGAAGCCATTGTTAAAAATGCACTTTTATTTACCAAATTCAATCTTTTTCTAATTAGTATCTATGGATTTTTCATTCACCTCTAATTTGGTATAGTATTGTCTCACCAAAACCATTTGATTTCTTGCGAAGCAAACAAGGATTCTAAATTGTCCCTTTGGGACTCTATAACTTTTGACAGGCTACTTCATTTGGCCTTGTTATCTCGCCTCCTCAAGCTTAGGCTAGTCTCGTTATTTCTCGTAACTTTTTCACCATTACAATTTGACTGCCACCACTTGTTAAGTCATGTCTAACTTCAGATGACCCTGTAACCTGTCTGTTATTTCCCAAGTATGCATGAATCACGGCTATTTGCTAAAATTGAAAACAATTAACACGGAGGCCTATCTATCTAAATTCACAAAGTGGATTCACTTCCATTCCATAGCCCCCAAATACTGGTCACCTTTGCCTACATTTTTGTTGAACTAATGCATATAAGTCAGAATGGGAGAGGAGTGATTGTTCTCCACGCAGTGATCATTAAATTAATGTGATTTAAAATAAAACATCAAGCGGCCTCCATTTTTAGGGAGTTACGGCGCCATCTATTAGGTGATACTGAAGAACCGATAAATACGGCTAGATGTATTCAAGAACCAGTTGAAAGTTGTGGTTTTAAAATTTCATGAATTAATGTTCATCTCGGGCTGTTGAATGCATGGCATGAATGTTTTATTAAGCTAAGCGATTCCATTTTACCTATGTTTCTTGAGTTTATTACTCCGGAGTAAGCGAACACAATCAAACGATTAAATCCATTGGATTTTTAGTCATGCTGAATACCCTATTACTTGCTAGTCCCATCTATTTGAAGATCAATAATAAAACAAGTGCGGTCATGAAGTAACTATTGGCGAATGGCCGTTTTACAGGATTCTAGTACGGAGGTTTAAGTAATTTAAATTTCATGTTACGGAGTATAAAATAATCCACCATATTCATTCAATAAATGCTTTTAAGGATGAAGTTTAAAATCTCTGGTTTGCATTTGCATCGGTATAAATGATTTCCGCAGGAGATTTTCATGTAAAACAGCTTATGTGTTTGACAGGAAATTGTGGATCAACTTATCTACTTTTTTCCTTGAAATCCTTGTGTGAATTTTGCTCTTACATTTTGTCAAGATGCTCTATTTGGCTCATGTTTTGGCTTTCAGTGAAAATTCCATTTGGCCTACTATACATCGAACGAGATGTTTCCCAATCTCAAACAAAAGAAACGTAAAGCATCCATGTTTGATTTCTGTCGTTAATGCGCAGAATTCAGAAATGAAGGCGTTGATACGCATAGGTGAATCAGGAAAAATAATGATGCAAAGCTGTTTTCGTTCTTGTATTAATCATGCTGCTGTATTTCTCATGTTACCATGATGTGGGATTTCGGAGTAATTGTCGGCGTTTCTAGCCATTCACTTAATACATCAAATTCAAAATTAGTTCGAAATCACTCTGTGTTTATTGCCACCAGAGATTGTATTTCCAGGAGCTCCCTCACAGTAATCTCACTTCCTTTTTTAACATTTTTTGATTTCGCCCTTAAGTATTATCATCATTTTGCATCATAATTGGAAAGAAAAGTTAAATTAACTTTAATCGCCTTAGATCATTTATTATTTGACAAAAAATCAAATTCAGTACTTTCGAAACACATCTGAGTGAAACAGATGTGTGTGCTTTTTTGAATGAAATCTACATTACGAGCCGATTCTCCAAACGAGAGTGCATAAGATTCTGATTGCCTTTTGATAAAACGAAAATTCCGAAAATTCCTTAATTTTTTTCAAAAAACACTGCTTACAACGACCATTAGCATTAGCATCACAACTATGAAACAGAAAATTTAACCAAATCTTCATTACCTTCCCAATTATAACCTAAAGAGTTGTCTTTTGGTTTTACGTCTGAGGTTTAATCGAATACGTTTCAGAAGTAGGATTTAGTTTATAGACGGGTACAATTCCCAGATTAAAGAAACGTAAAATTCCGAAAATTTGCCTTTCTTTTTTTGCAGCAACTTAGAGTAACAACGACTGTGAAAACTCAAAGTTGTATTTTAAATCGCTTTTAGAAAACGATTTGGGATTGCACAAGTGGATCAAATTGATTGAAATGACATGCGTGTAATTTAATTTTGATTGGGTGGACTTGGCGGGTTCTCCTGCGTCTTGGCCATGACCCATTCACGTAAGTGGCAGGTGCATGCCCAGAGTAACGTGGGATGCAAGAAAGCCCATACTGGACTAATTTCTCTGCTCATGCAAGAGTCCTAACTTCACTTTACACTAAGCAAGCCTTAGGCGCTTGAGTCACGAAAGCGCTGTTGCGGTCTCTTGAAATGATTCTACCAAAAAATCTGCCAGTATTTTGCTGTTGACATAGTCGCTATAAATTCTCAGAATCCTAAATTCCTTGAAGATATTAGAGTGTATTCGTGCAAGTTCGTGGACACACTCGGTCGGCTAATTTGCTGGTCGTTGGAAGCTGCTTCCTCTACCGCTATCCATGTGAGTGTGTGAGTTGTGAAAGACATATTGAAATATGTTAGCGATCTCAAAGATATTGGTGATGAAGGTACTTCTACAGTTGCCGAAGAACTTCCGAACACGCGTGTGCTTACTGTGGAATCAGTAGTGCCACAAGCGTTGTTTTGCAACGTGAGTGGAAACACTTCTTCTAGGAAGGGCACCAGTTATTTTTACCCGTTAAACCTATTAACTTTAGAATCATTGTAAATCATCTAGGTCGCTCACGTTATAAGGAGCTGCGGCTTTACAAAGACAGTCCTCTAGGAGATGCGGTACTCCAGTGCTATTTGTGTGGCTCCCGGGATATTTTCTTGCTCGGTTTCGTGTACGCCAAGGCCGAATCCATGGTGGATGACTTGCTTTGTAGCCAGAATAAGGAGGCGAATGCTGGTCCCGCATTGCGCATAATTCATGGCCAGGGTCTGTGTCTCATCAAATCCCTCGGTGAGGAGGAAGAATTAGCCTAGAGTCACTTCACTAAAATACCAGACAGTGAGTTCTCTCCCACATCTTGACTAAAAGTTCCTCACTTGGCATACCCTTAGGATGCATTTTTAATTCCTTTCTAACTGTTCCAATGGGATAGCACTGGAGATGAAGTACGTGCCAGACGGTATCACCGACGCGCCTACGTAAAGCGTGGTGTTCTATAGGAAAGGAACGCCGTACGATAGGATGATCGAAGCCGTCTCGCGAATTCTGAATGAATACATTAAGCCGCTCATTCTCGGCCATGAGACCGAGGATATGGTTCTCAAAACCAACCTCCCTGAGCAGTATTCCGCACTGGAGCTGCCAGAGCTGAATCACAGTCAGATCGATGCTGTTCTCACCGTTTTCCAAAGCCCCTTGAGATTGATTCAAGTTCCTCCGTGAACTAGCAAGACTGTCACCTCAGCCGCGATTGTATATCACCTCAACCGGATCCACAAAGGCAAGATTCTCGTCTTAGCACTCAGCAACACAGCCGTGGACCAGCTTTGCGAGTAAATCAATCAGACTGGCCTCAACGTGGTCCGTGTCTGTGCCCGCTCTCGGGAGGCTCTAGTCTCACCTGTCTCTCCTCTTACTCTTTGCGCGCAAGCCCAAAACGCCAAGGGACAGATAGAGTTTTGCAAACTCCAGCTGTTCGAGGAGGAAGCGGGTGAACTGAGCAACGAGGACGAGATACGCTACCGGAAGCTCAAGAACGACCTCGAAGGTAGGTCTTACTCAGAACCGCTTTGAGCGCCTCCTTCTCCTGGCCATACAGCCCATTCTCCGTCAGGTGCAGCGCGGCATGCACCCAGCCCTCTCCTAATTCCCTTACTACGTCTTTTACGAGGGCAATCTGCAGAACGGCGTGACAACGCAAGAAAAGACAAAAAGATTGACTTTCCTTGCCAAAACCGGTCTGCTCTATGTTTTTCTACTGCACCTCGGGGCAAAAGGGGATCTCCAGAAATGGCGTCACCTACCACAACTCCACCGAGGATGTCATTGTGGGGTAGATTGTCACGATGTAAGTCCTGGTCGCCTTCGTCGTCGTTTGTCATCGTCATTTTCATTAGTTCAAATCGCTGCGAAAGTCATTCCTCCTTCCGCAAACGCTCCATTAGCAGTTCGTGGATGGTTTGTGCAATGCAAATGGGCAACCTACTTCTCTTTGAAAGTGTAAAAGACTTAAATTACTTCAAATTAAGGTGGATTAAACTAATTTTCGTAATTCATGAAAATTGTTAAAATTCCCACCCGCTCATAGATTCAGGTTTAGTCATTATTACTAAAATTAACTTTAATATCAGCCTCTTATTTTTAAACAAACAGTGCATTATATAGTGTATTTCCCATAAATTCAACGTAATATGAGGCTATCCATGCATTTTTGCTTAACTGCTCCTACGACCTCAGTTTCCTCAGGGACTTGATGTGTTGAGCCTCAGCATATCGTTAACTTAACAAACTAAAATTGGTATTTCCGTTTCTGGCGGTTTCGATGAAGTAGTTCACGAATTGGTGCGTGCCAAGTGGTGTTAATTAATCAAAAATTACTGTTTAGAATAACAATTATTTTATTGGCCATATTTATTATAATAAGAATTCGCCGGAGTTAATGCAGATATTTTAGAATGCAGTTTCTTTAATTTTAAATAGCTTAACGTGTGGCATAAACACTCTGTTGCATGCTTTATGCAATTTGAAGCTTAAAATGGTTCAATCCTTACTACTGGCATGAAATTTCTAATAGTGGTGCATTTTTCTCTGCATGTATAGTTAAAATTATCTTTACCCAACGACAACACATGCCGCTTTGCGGACTGTAGCTTGTATAGCAGGGAAATCGATACAGGTGCAAGCAGAAAATGTTAGCTGAATTTGGTGTCTGTTGAGAATTCTCATTTCTTTTGAGACCATCTTAGCTCAATTTTTGTATTCCACATATTATCTCCAACAGCAGCCTCACCAATAATATTTCGGTCCTATTGTTTTACTACAGCTCGATCAGCTTGCAAAAATATTTCCAGCTCACAAAGACGCAATGTCTATTTTTGGATCAGATAGAAAATTAATACTCCAGTGTTCTTACCCCACCTCAAAGCACTGACAACAAAATAGTAGAAATAACCTTGCTTGCGTAGAGATGGTTTCTTCAAACTGCTACTACTCCATTTCAGGACCCAAGTTAGGCTTTACCACGTGAGGGCTATAATAATTTGGCCATTTTATTGAACGCTGCTCATCGAAGAACCAATTTCTGCTGATAATGAGAAGCAATGTTCCGGTGAATGCAAGAATTAGGCATTTGGGACTACTCAGCTGAAACGCTAGCGTCATCTTCTAAACTCTCTCATTATTAACAAGAATTTTGAATTTAACAAAAGGAATCTAATGAAAAATCAAAATTCTTATCTGAAAAATGAGCTTTTTATTCGAAGTTATTTTCAAATCAAAATAGAGAATGTTTGAACGAAAATACGCCAGATTACTGCTTGAAATCAGTCACTTGTTCAAAGACACTGCGGTACTCTTCTGCACTTTCTGCATGTAAGCCTCGTGTAACGTGCTGCATGATGGCTGTGCGGATGGAAGTTGGCATTGACTTTGATAATGGCGATGAGATCGACAGCCTGAGGAGTTGAAACGGAGGCCTTGGCTAAAACCAAGTCATTTCGTTATGCTGCTTCCGTCTAGGTGCTTTCACGGGTTGGCGATTGCGGTCAGAAAGGATTCATGTTATCGGCTGGTGAACTAAATCGTTTACTTGGATCTAATCCAGTTACGCAGTTGTTGGAATTGGGAAGGTATGTTTTAACTGTTTTTGTGGTGTGGAAGTGAGTTTACCAGCAACCTCCGTAGTCCAGACTTGGTTGTCCTGCTTTGGTAATTATTGGTAATTACCAAAGTGGTAATTGGTAATTGCCAATTGGTAATTGGTAATTATTGCTCATCGCAATGCTAATTCGGATCATTAGATGGCCCGTAGTGTCACGTTGAATATTTGAGAAGTGGATAACTCCGTTATGAAACAAAAACTGCAGTTACATAAATGCAGTTATGAAGGTATATTAAAAAATGGCCATTTATCTAGCCTGAGTGAGCTATGCATGGCTTCGCAGTTTCGTCGTTAATTAACGATATATACATTTACTAATATATGTATCACTTGCAATTGCTAATTAAAACGTATTTGCCTGGTGCGTTTTTAGCTTTCAGACAATTTTGCATAGCTTGTAAGGAACAAACGTGGTTCAAAAAAGTTGGTAGTTGCGGAAAAATTTTAATTCATTAATATTAGTAAGTATATATATATATCATGGATGCATAGATCACTCAGGCAGCACTTAGGGGCAGCTGCATTTGATCAGCATTTGTGTGTTGGTTAGCAGCCCCTCCTAGGTGTCCTCACCTAAATATGGGGAAACGTTTTGTGAAATAAGTTCTGTTTAAGCTGTCTCCTGCGAGCTGTTGGTTTGAAGTGCGTTGGCATTGTGTAGATGATGAGTTAGGTTTAACGATCTGTCCAGTGAGTGTTGCTGTATCTGTGCTCAATTACAATTGACTGGGCAGTTGGTGGGATCACTGGCCAATAAGGGCTCCCATTATTCTGTTTCGTTAGCGCTCTATGTGTTTCTATTTAATGACCTTTGTGCGTTAACAGTAGTTGCCATGGCAACTGAGTCACAACCCTCTAGTCTCTTCGTCATCCCTGCAATTTGACCCGAGCAGAGATAAAAAAGTTCCTTTATTTTATTTCAGGACGATTGAAGCAATTCTCCTTATATTTCGATTCCACTTATGCAATAAACATTTAAATTTTAAATTTGGTTGAATGCTCGTTAGACGAAATGGAGAAAATTGGTTGATTAAAGTATTCATTTTTTGGGTGTATATATCAGGATCT
The DNA here is from genome assembly GCA_030710315.1 of Anomotaenia brevis. Classification (NCBI taxonomy): domain Eukaryota; kingdom Metazoa; phylum Platyhelminthes; class Cestoda; order Cyclophyllidea; family Dilepididae; genus Anomotaenia; species Anomotaenia brevis. The sequence goes on along the minus strand of JAUOZQ010000774.1, from coordinate 7,749 downwards.
TTTATCTCGTCAGTAAGGTAAACGGTGTACATTCTGTTGTCCTCACTTTCTATTCGGTATTTGTTTTTTATTAAATGAGTTTGAAAAAGGAATCTTTAACTTAAAGAGCCTTTTGTTGCTAATTTTACAAAATTGAAAAAAATAAGATTCGTTGCCGGCGTCCTGACATGATGGTTGTGCTTAAATTTATATTTGGGGTATTCAACATTTCTAATTGATAAACTTTCAATTTATACTATTAGGCATTTGATAGAAGTATATTTAGGAACATTTGACTACTCGAACTTTGATCTGATCTGAAAAGGAGATATTTTTTCAGATTTATAAATGATAAGTTCTTTTTTATCATGAAGATAAACTCCGTTTAATAGTGAAATTGCCTTAAAAATATAAATTTTTACGCTAAAATAGCCAAATTATTGCATAGGCTATAATTTGTAAGAAAGCCTTAAATTTCATTAAACAAATTCTTAAATAATATTACAAAAATATTATAAACACAAGTTTTTCCACTGCTACATATTGCAACATGGTTAGGGTTGCATCCATGGTTCAGTGAGACGCAATAACTAAATTTATATTGCAAACTATAAAGTAAAACCATGTCCGTTTCAAAATCTATTGCAGTTGATTTTTATTCTGCATTTTAGGTGCGTTACTAGTGCTATTTTATAATGATGACGTCCTCGTGAGAATTGGAATTGAAAATATTAGATCGAAATGCCAAGTTGATTTCGGTGTGGAGGAATTTCATTCCTTATGTATGAACCATTCTGTTTTAGGATAGTTTAAATCAATTGGAAATTTGACTGGAAAACGCCTCCTGATCGCCCAAAGGTTGTTCTGTGATGTTTACGTACTCTGTAAGAATCACACTGTTCTTGTGGTCAACAATAATTTCACTTGATATTAAAAGATCTGTTTTTCGTGCTGGTTTCGTAAAGGTTTATGCACTGAATAAAAGCACATTTTCTCCCTCATGCGTGAAAGTCCTGTCTGCGGGTAGTGCATATCAATAGAAATTAACTTTGTCACGAGAACGAACTAATCACAACGCATCCAGAGCAGGCCACAGAGCTATTTCACCATGTTCACCTAGCCCGCAAGTGTCAATCTATGAGGTAAGTCGCGTTGAGGAGGCAAACATGCCTTTTGACGTCCAAAAGACAAGATTTCCAATTTCACTCCCACGGGAAAAGTGCTTTTAAACTCATTAGTCAGTGCATGCTATATATACGTTTTCGAGAATGCTCCAAGGCAACTAAAAGCTTTTTAGAGCATTCAAATCATATTCCCGTGAATGCAGTGGTCAGCACCCCATACTGTAAGACTCATGATGTGAAAGACGATTTAATCTCACACTATTATTATTATCATTATCACGAGGAAATCTGTGCCATATCATTTCTCCTATAAATTTTGTGGGGACAGCTTTGATTTTGGTGCCATATTCTTTAACGTGCAGTAAGCAGTGGAAACCTGACATTTTATTGTCATTTGTTCACTTGCAATGGCTGTTTTAAAGATATTAAAGTAGCATCGCACTACCATATCAGGACAACGGATCAGGAGTGTTCACTAAAGCTTAAGGAATCCCTACTGTGTAGTAGCATTATTCAAAACTTGAATCCAACCAACTGCCTGAAGTTTGACTGACGTATACAAAAGGGGTCTCAGTCCCATGAGCCCCAAAGTGTTTGCAAAATATGCATAGTGCCTTCAATGAAGATCCTATAGCTTTGTAATAGCAAAAACTTTCTTTTAATTTTTTTGCATCTTTAAATATCTAGTCTGGATATATCAAGTAGTTCAAATCACCTGAGAAATTCAAATTGGTCTTACTTTTATGGAAGGACTTAAGAGCTTGTTAAACGGGGTTCGAGGAATGGAAAGGCGAAGGAAATTTTAGGTTCCTTCAATGTGTGTTTTGTGTTTTGATTAATCAACTCTTCATTTCACATTAGGTCTCCAGTTTTCATCAATTGAGGAATACCTACTTCTCAAAAAATTTGTTTAATTGGCCTGACTTGAGTAATGATGACCGTTAATATGGCTGCCGCAAAACCTGCAAATGGCAGTTTTGTACTATATCTGAAAGGTTACTTAATTACTTATTTAAATTCGCATTTCAGCGTATGTGGGATATCTGAAAGGAACCCATCTCTAAATGCAAACTTTTGTCCGAAATGTGTCCTATGCTAAGTAAATACTCAATGAAAAAGTGTTCCGTTGTGGTTTTGGTTAGAGTAGCCGTTCAAATGTAAAAGAGTAGAGGGAATTTCATAAATGTACATTACATGTTTGCTTATTGATTATTTGTACCTGATAGGAATAGTAATGTTAACTTTGAAAGCAACAAGCGGAGTGGAACAAAACTCTTCAAGGCAAAGTTGAACTTGTTGTGCAAATTCATGACCCCATGGAAGGTTCACAAGATCACATTTGTTGTTATCTCCGATGGAGAAATAAGCGACTAGTAAGGAGTTCACTGAGGACAGAATCTGTTGGTTTTTCATAATGGAAAACTTTGGGTTTTTGTCTATTTGTATAGGATTCTCATGATATTTTGAAACAAATGATGAAATGATTCTTAATTCATATTACATTTCACTAAACCACTAATTATGCCATATAAATAGTGAAAACCATATTGTAGTTGCAAATTTTTAATTTTGTTGATGAGTAGTTTTTACTCTAAACAATATAAGGAGTATTTATTCATTAAATCGTTTAAACCTGGGGCGATCTTGAGAGTTTTACTCAATAACTTTGAAGTAAACACAAGAAACCACCTATTTTGGTTCCGTAAAGTCATCGAATGGTGGGTATCTTCAATTCTCCTGAAGGTTTTTGATGAAAAACGCACGTTATAGCCACCAATGACTAAGTTCTGAGTAAAAACAGATCTTTTTGGCATTTCAAGCAACTTACTCTTGATAATCATGTGATTTTCCATATATTTTTCATTTAAACTAATGAAACCGATAGGGACTGCTTTCTATTAGTGGTAGAAACACGATCAAGGGATCTTTTAAACTACTTTGTTAAGTAATTCATGTGTGATAAATTCAAGGAAACGTACCGTTCAAGGTAGTCAAAATTTAATGCAGAATTTTTTGTGAGATTTTTCAAGTATTCGCCTCTTCTTTGCATTTAAATGAAATTTAACAGATGCTATTAAAATTTTGAATGGTTTTTCCATCAGTGCAATCAATGCCGCTTTTTTAAATTGCAAATATGCACCGGCTCTATTAGGGCTTATTAATTTTAAAAAGAAATCAGTGCGAGATTTTCCGTTTTGTATTGACAAGGCGATGCGATCAGTGTTTTATATTTTTGCAGATAAATGGTAAATAAGGCATCATGAAAACGAAAAGATTAATGTAATAAGCAAAATTTATCGTGTGATGTTTACCATTTTTCATTTTTTGTAATATAAGATCGTTTACTGGATTTCTTTTCATACTAGGGATAGTCCATCATGGTACAATATTTTGTACCCTAGGTCAGTCGGATCTAACTCTTAAATTCTAATTGTAAAAATTCGTGACAATACCTCTTATTGCTGTTCATATGCAGTTTGTTTGATGCTCCCAAAGCAATAAATTGAAACAAACTGGGAATTCAAGCAAAACAAAATAATAAAGTAAGCAATCTAATGCTGCAGTAGTATTTGAGGTAAAATATCGGAGTTCGTCATAGTTCAAGAAAAATTAATTATGTTTCTGTTAAGATTTAAATGGCACGAGTTCCAACAAATATCCCATTTTTAAATAAAAGGCCTTTTTGAAAGTACACAATCTATATATTTGTTAATGAAGTCGTAATCAAGAGCAAAACTTTATGCATTATCTTATTGTGGAAAAATCAAATTTAATTCAACAGTCCAAATGGAGAGATTTGCTTTAGAAGACCTTCATGAAAACTGAGTCCATTGCTAAACTTTGGAATGCTAGAAAATTAGCTGCAAAGTGCGTTTTTGAGAGAGACCATCCTGCATCTTCTAAGAATTCTCGTATGTTACTCCTCGCTTGCTACACTGTACACTCGTGGTGCTAGCTTTCTCGGAATACTAAAGAGTCCCTGTAAAGAGGTGTAAACATGAAAGGATCACATGTATCCTTTCCGTATTTTTGGGCAGAAATATGCAATTCAAAATACTATAAACAAATGTACAATTGTTCTCCTGCAAATACAAACTTCTTTTTGGGAATCAGTCCTGAACAGGAAGCTACAGCACTATGCACAACACTATGCAATGAACAAATTCTCGTAAATTTTCTATGCAAGCAGGTGTGAGTTCAGCAGGTCTATTCCCAACATAGAGAACATATTTTCTACTACTACTACTATTACTAATCTGCTTCTTATCGCAATCCTGAGCTTGGTAGTTGGGATATACGGTACGAAAATGTCCTTAGCACATCTTTACTATTTCACATTGAAATTTTTTGTAGTCGATCATACGTCAACAGTCCAACCAGCCAATTCTCTCCCCAACAGCGAAATCGCAAAGGCTTTCAGACGAATTCCTTATGAAACTCAATATTTTCTTTCACGATATCCAGCAAATGATGAATTCCTATCAACTTGCCAGAAGTCGCCGAATTCTGCTACAACTTACGTTTGTGAAACATCTATCAGAAAAAATTGAGTTGCACGAGTATTAAATAATCGTGAGTTTTACGACTTTCCTATAATTTCATCCCATTTTTCAAGTCATTAAATGAGCATGATTTTTTTACCTTTAGCAATATGGTCGAACTTTGGTCTATTGGAACAAAGTGATTCTTTTGCAGGACCTGCGCTTTAATGCCGTATATACTCTCGAAGAAGACGGCAACCTGCGCTTGAAAGAAACGAGCTCAGACGCTGCTGGAGTATGTGGTATCCCCTTTACTTGATTTTTTGCTACAAAGAGTTGTAGACGTCTAATATAATCTCCTTAATAAAATTCGACTGGTTTGGTTTTCTCCAATGGCATTTGATTACTGTTGCATATATCTGTTTTCTACTAATTCTATTTGCTAATTAGACGAAAGTTTGAGGTGCTCAACTTCGTCTAAGTAATTAGATGAATAATAGTTCTTTTGACTCTTTTATTTATTTAAATCCACCAATTCAATAAAAGCTTTAACCTCTGATAACTCATTTTTGTTCTAGGTTAAATTTTTGCTTCCTTTTTACTGGATATTTCACTTTATCTTCCAACATTGTTGGGTTCATTACTAGAAGATAATTGCCTTTTTGATTGGGTTGCTACATTTCCAATGATATTATTATTATATTATATTGTTATTTCTTTCATTTTTCTTCCCTACGTCAAATATTCACGGAGAGTTATTGAATGCCTTGTAAATTCCGCTAATTCGCATAAGTGTTATGAAACTGAATTTTGTTGTCCGCTATGATTTCGAATGTAAAATATTTTACTCACAATCCTTAATCAGTTTTTGCCTACTTTTGATTAGCCTTGTTGTCATCAGGAACCACAGTAGTTATCGGTCCGTTCAAAAGGTTAGACGGCTGCAGTCAACGATGGCCTTCTTTGACCGTCGAAACTGCCAGGTTCAAAGGTTAATCAATAATTGCAGTGAACCCAGGTCGAAGTCGTTGTCGATGAAGCTCTTAATCCTCTCCGAAACCGAAGTCGTCACATTGGCGGAATCGCAAGTGATGTTGTCTTTCGATTTTATCAAAATGGCAATGAAAAGCAGGTGTCAATAGCAGATAGGGATGGAAAATTCGAGGAAGAGGTCGATCCGAATAGGATGTTGGATCTATGGCCCCCGTCTTTTCATGATGAAACCTCCATCAAATGGACACTGAGAATGTGGAAAATATCAATTTCGACGCGTACTTGCGAAATATAGGTTCTATCCTTCAACTGCTCGATTCCCCAGCCCTAGCCTCAGGGCAATTCGGATAACTGAGAGCTTATTTCATCGTGCTGCACAACCACCACAGCAGCCTCAACCAACAAATCAAGCTGAAATGTTTTTCCAAGTGGAGGATTTGAGAAGGGCTTTGGATGGCGAGCCCAACAAACCGAATTCAAAGATCCCCACTGGATGTTGGATTCATGGCCTTCATCTAGTGGATGCAATATGAGCAATGATGAGTGGCAGCAAAGTTTCAACAACCCTTGGGGGCGGGAACAGAACCAAGACGAATTGCACCGTTGCTGTCCGTACTGTTGTTGGACATTTACCCCATCTGCTCCATTTCCACCTCCACCCCAATGACCACCCAGTCTCTCTGCCTCACGTCGATGCCACAGATACCGCACGGCATTAGGCATCTTCCTGGCATGAATTTAAGTCGCCGGCCGGGAGCAGCGCCCACCAGCATTCGGTACAAAACGACTCTCTGTTGGCATTTCAACAAGTACAGCCGGTATCCTTTTGGATCTCAGTGCTCTTTTGTCATTGGTGTCGGAGAATTGTCCTCATTCAAAGAGCACCCAATTTATCGGCTGCAGCCTTGCACCCAGCTAACTAAGTTCAATGTCCGCCCCCTCTGCGTAGTGGATGCCCCTTCATACACCTCCAATCCACCTCATCTACTCCATCATTAGCATTTTTCGGAGCAACATAAGAGGTGACATTAACAGAATAAGGAGGCGTCCCAGTGCTGAATGCAATCATATTTTATTTATCATTATGATAGTTAACAAACCTCATACATATCTTGTTTTGCTTAACAATTCCTGTTCCACAGATCTGCCATTGAGAAACTCTTTCTAAGGTGACCTCCCATTGGTGTGCATTATGTAATATGAAGACTCACACAGAGAAAGCAATAGAATCTGATGCAAGTAAACGTTGAGGATACATTCTTTCACTATAATAGAGGTATTGTTTATAGGTTCAATCCAATAATCCGAAGCAACTCAAAGTTCATGATCGCTTAATTGAGTGTCTAACTTGCTTGCTTAGTTGCTTTCTGCAAATAGTTTTATACGAGCTTCTGAAGTCATCACTGATGCAGCCTCGTGGAAGAAAGCTCTTTAAGGTAAGTTCGAATTTGAATCTCGGGTATAAGTCTTATGGACTTCTTTTCCCAGTCAATAAGTGCATTCAGCAATTCAGAAGGAGCGACGAAGTAGAGTCAACTTTAAATTTAATACCATGAAAAAATTGAATTATAAGAATTAATAAATTATAAGCTAAGAGACATGATAGGTAATTATAACAAAGGTGGATCGTGGAAAAAATTATGAAACGATTGCCACCTGATTTCCACCGACTGACCGCGTCCTCGAGTGACTAAAACGAAATAATAAAAAAACAATCAGTACGCTATTATTGTATTGTGTCATATTTTAGTGGCCCAGGATATATTGGTTGCCAATGGCATTATTTAGTGAATGAAACTGGCAAAGTGTCTTCCCTTATTCACAATATATCATATTCCTAAGGTATATTGCCAGTATTTTGCTATTGACATAATCGTTATAAATTGTTAGACTGTTAAATTACATGAAGATATTAGAGCTTATTCGAACGTGTTCGTGAACACACTGGGTCGGAAAATTTGCTGGTGTTCGGAAGCTGCTTCCTCAACTTGCATGCTATGTGAGTGTGTGAGTTGTGAAAGACATATCGAAATATGTTAACAAATAACTTTATGGAAGTCGATTTCAAAGACATTGCCGATGAAAGCACTTCTACAGTTGCCCAAAAACTTCCGAACACGCGTGTGCTTACTGTGAAATCAGTGGGGCCCCAAGCGTTGTTTTGGAACGTG
>JAUOZQ010000773.1:0-23965 GCA_030710315.1 Anomotaenia brevis | reverse complement strand
TAAATAACAGATGTTTTAGAAAGTCCTTGGAAATGCAGAATGTTCGTTAAGACCTGGATTCACGGAAATCATTAATCAACCACATGGCCTGGCAGTTTCGAGGGTCAAACAAAGCCTTCATCGACTGCAGCCGTCTAACCCCTTGAACGGACCGATAAATACTGTGGTTCCTGAGGTTATCAAGACTAATCAAAAGTTGGCAGAAACTGGATAATAATTGTGAGCAAAATCTGTTACATTTGAAATCATAGCGGCCAACAAAATTCAGTTTCATAACACTTATGCGAATATTTGAGGTAGGAAGAAAAATAATCACATAATATTACAATAATATCATTGGAAATGAAGCAACCCAATCAAAAAGGCAATTATCGTCTAGTAATGAACCCGACACTATTGGAAGATAAAGTGGAATACCTAGTAAAAAGGAGGTACAAAAGTTAACTTAGAACAAAAATGAGTTATCAGCCTCTATTTAATTGTTGGATTTAAATGAATAAAAAGTCAAAAGATCTATTATTCATCTAATTGATTTGACGAATTTTAGCACCACAAATCGTCGTCTAATTAGCAAATAGAATTAGTAGAAAACAGATGTGTGCAACAGCAATCAAAAGCCATTGGAGAAAACCAAACCAATCGAATTTTATTAAGGAGATTAAATTATACGTCCGCAACTCTTTGTAGCAAAAAATCAAGTAAACTGGTGCAATCATGCAAAAAGAACCCAAAGGGGATACCACACACTCCAGCAGAGTAGGAGCTCGTTTCTTTCAAGCGCAGGTTGCCGTCTTCTTTCAGAGTATATACGGCATTAAAGCGCAGGTCCTGCAAACGAATCACTTTGTTCCAATAGACCAAAGTTCGACCTAATTCCTATAGGTGAAAAATCATGCTCATTGAATGACTTGAGACATGGAATGGAATTATATGGAAGTCATGCAACTCACATCTAGTCTATACTCGTGCAATTCAATTCTACTAATAGATGTTTCACAAACGTAAGTTGTATCGGAACTTCTGGCAGTTTGACTGGAATTCATCATTTGCTGGGTAGCGTGCAAGAAGATAATGAGTTTCGTAAAATATTCGTCTGAAAGCCTTTGCGATTTTACTGTTGGCGAGAGCATTGGCTGGTTGGACTGTTGACGTATGATTAACTACAAAAAAATATCAATGTGAAATAGTAAAGATGTGCTAAGGACGTTTTCGTACCGTATATCCCAACTACCAAGCTCAGGATTGCGATAAGAAGCAGGGTAGTAGTAGTAGTAAAAAACATGTTCTCTATGTTGAGAATGAACCTGCTGAACTCACACCTGCTTGTATAGAAAATTTACGAGAATTTGTTCATTGCATAGTGTTGTTGTTGTTTCCTGTGCAGGACTAATTCCTAAAAGAAGTTTGTATTTGCAGGAGAACAATTGTACATTTGTTTATAGTATTCTGAATTGCAATTTCTGCCTAAAAATGTAGAAATGAAACATGTGATCCTTTCATGCTTACACTTCTTTAAAAGGACTCTTTAATATTCCGAGAAAGCTAGCTCTGCGAGTGTACAGTGTTGCAAGCGAGGAGTAAAATTAGAGAAATCTTGAAAGATGCAGTACGGTTTCTCTTAAAAACGCACTTTGCAGCTAATTTTCTAGCATACCAAAGTCTATTTGAAAATGGGATATTTTTTGCAACTCCTAGCAATGGTGCCATTTAAATCTTAACAGGAACATGATGAATTTTTCTTGAACCATTCAGAACTCCGATATTTTACCTCAAATACTACAGCAACAGTAAATTCGCTTACTCGATTATTTTGTTTTTGTTCCCAGTTTGTTTCAATTTATCGCTTTAGGAGCTTCAAACAAACTGCATATGAAAGGCAATAAGAGGTATTGTAATGAATTTTTCTAATTAGAATTTATGTTAGATCCGACTGACCTAGGGTACAAAATACTGTAACATGAAGGACCATCACTAACATAAAAAATTCAATAAACGATCTTATATTACTAAACACTCGAAAAATTGTTAACTTAATACGATGAATCTTACTAATTTATATTAATCTTTTCGTTTTCATGGTACTTTATTTCTCATTTATCTGCAAAAATATGAAACACTGATCTCATTGCCTTGTCAACACAAAACGAAAAATCTCGAATTGAATTTTTTTGAACATTAGTAGGCCCTACTATAGCCGGTGTATGTTTTCAATTTAACCGAATAAAACATTGATTGCACCGACGGATAAACCATTCAAAAATGTAAATAGCATCCGCTAGAATTCATCCGAATGCAAAAAGAGGCGACCACTTGAAAAATCTCACAAAAATGTCTGTATTAAATTTTTGACTATCATGAACAATACGTTTCCATGAATTTAAGCAAAATTACTTAACAAAGTAGTATAAAAGATCCCTTGATCGTGTTTCTACCACTAATAGAAAGCAGTCCATTATAGTTTCATTAGTTTCAATAAAAAACTACAGAAATTCACATGATTATCAAGAGTACAGCTGCTTAAAATGCCTAAATGATCTGTATTTAGCCACAAATTAGTCATTGCTGGCTATAACGTGCGTTTTTGACCCAAAAACCTACCAGAGGGAATTGATAATACCCACCATTCGGTGACTTTTACGAAACCAAAATAGGTGGTTTCTTGTGTTTACATCAAAGTTATCGAGTAAAACTCTCAAGATCGCCCCAGGTTTGGACGATTTAATGAATAAATACGGCATCCTATGCGCCATTTACGCCTTATATTTTTTTATTAAAAACTATTCATCAATAAAATTCAACTTTTGCTACTAAAATATGGCTTTCACTATTTATTTGGCATAATTAGTGGTTTAATTAAGTTTTAGTATGAATTAAGCATCATTTCATCATTTGTTTCAAGATATCAAGAGACTCCTATGCAAATAAACAAAAACCCAAAGTTTGCCATTATGAAAATCAAACAGATTCTGTCCTCAGTAAACTCCTTACTAGTCGCTTATTTCTCCATCAGAGATAACAACTATCGCGGTCTTGTAAACCTTCCATAGGGTAATGAATTTGCAGAACAAGTTCAACTTTGCCTTAAGGAATTTTGTTCCACTCAGTTGGTTGATTTCAGAGTTATCACTACTATTCCCATCAGGTACAAATAATCAATAAACAAACATGTAATGTTCATTTATCTTGCATTATAAATTTATGACATTTCCTCTACTCTTTTAGATTTGAACGGCTACCCTAACCATAACCACAACGGAACACATTTTTCCATTGAATATTTACTTAGCATAGGACTCATTTCGATCTGTTCATATTAAAACTGACCCAGTGAACTGCTTCGGACAAAAGTTTGTATTTTCAGATGGGTTCCTTTCAGATGTCCCACTTTCATTGAAACGCGAATTTCAATAAGTAATTAATTAGAACAAGACTGCGAGTTGCATGTTTTGCAGCAGCCATATCAAAGGTCATCATTACTAAAATCAGAAGTTAATTGATCCAATTTTTGAGACTCAGGTATATCTCAGTTGATGAAAACTGGAGACGTAATGTGAAATGAAGAGATGACTAATCAAAATAAAAATCACACAATGAGAGAACCTAAAATTTCCTTCGCCTTTCCATTCCTTGCATTCTGTTTGACAAGCTCTTAAGTCCTTCCATAAAAGTAAGACCAATTTCAATTTCTCAGGTGATTTGAACTACTTGGTATATCCAGACGAGGTATTTAAAAATGCAAAAAAGAATTCAAAAAGCTTTTTGCTATCACAAAGCCACAGGATCTTCATGAAAGGTACTATGCGTATTTTACAGAAACTTTGGAGTTCTTGGGATTGAGACCCCTTTTGTATACGTCAGTCAAACTTCAGGCAGGTGTTTGGATTCAAGTTTTAAATAATGCCACTACACAGTAGGAATTCCTTGAACTTTAGCAAACACTCCTGATCCGTTAACCTGATATGGTAGTGCGATGCTACTTAAATATCTTTAAGACAGCTATTCCAAATGAACATATGGAATAACAAAAAAATGCACAAATAACATTGGAATATGTCAGGTTTCCACTATGTACCGCGCGTTAAAGAATATGACACCAAAACCATAGTTGTCTCCACAAAATTTATAGGTGGAATGATAAGGCACAGATTTCCTCGTGATAATTACAATATTAGCCTGAGATTAAATTGTCGTTCACATCATGAATCTTACAGTATGGAGTGCTGACCACTGCATTCACGGAGATATGATTGAATGCTCTAAACAGTATTTAGTTGCCTTGGAGCATTCTCGAAGACGTATATTTAGCATGCACTGAGTAATGAGTTTAAAAGCATTTTTTCCTTTGATAATGATGATTACTTTCACTATGGGAGTATAATTGAAATCTTTCCTTTTGGGCGTCAAAAGGTATGTTTGCCTCCTCATTGCGACTCTTACCTCATAGATTGACGGTTGCAGGCTCGATGAGCAAGAGGAGACAGCTCTGCGGCCACTCTGGATGTGTTGTGATTATTTCGTTCGCCTGACAAAGTTCCATTTCTATTGATGTGCACTACCCACAGACAGGACTTTCGCGCATGAGGGAGAAAATGTGCTATTATTCAGTGTATAAACTTCTACGAAACCACCATGGAAAACAGATCTTTTAATATCAAGTCAAATTCCTGTTGACCACGAAAACAGTGTGATTCTTCCAGAGAGCGTAAACACCACAGAGCAAACTTTGGGCGACCAGGAGGCGTTTTCCAGTCAAATTTCTATTTGATTTAAACTATCCGTAAACAAAACGGAGCATACATGAAGAATAAATTTACTCCACCTAAATCAACTTGGCATTTCGATATAATACTTTCAAGTCCAATTCTCATTAGGACGTCATCATTTTAAAATAGCACTAGTAACGCACGTGAAATGCAGAATGAAAAAACTGCAGTAGATTTTGAAATGAACAATATTTATTGACATCTTTGCTGTATTATCAATTAAAGTGCTAATTTTAGGGCAATGCTCGGTACTATAATTCTGGGAAAAATTTATGTCTTCAACTACAATAGCCGTTTCCAAAGACCTCACATGAGGCAAAAAGTCGTATTTTAGCCTTCTATAATTTGAATTCTCTTGATTTTCTCGAACGTCAATGTAATCAGCACATTCATTTACAAATAAATGTAAATTCCAATAATTGTAGAGATTTGCAATTTCTATTGAAAAAGCAACTTAACATTTCAACTAAACGAAGTTCCCTACAATGAAAAAGATGGATTTTAACCGAATTCTGAAAGGGTTCATTTGGAAAGAAAAAGGAATGGTGTTTTTTGCCTGTACCATACGCAGTATTTATCGGTAGATGAGAACCCTGCATGAATAAATCTCAAGAAAAAATCCTGTTCAGTTTAAATGAATGCATGAGCAACAACGAATCTCTCGCAGTCATTCGCAGCAGTTTGAAATACGAAATAATGTGCAAATAATAATGATTTGAGATATTTTACTTGATCTTTGCAAAGGTAATATATTGCTTAGACCTAAATGATCACGTAGTGTTTTCAAGGCGGTAGTTTTGCTCCACATTTGTTATAGTCAACTTTATCTATGCTCATGTATTTACATATTATCAATGCAAGTCAAATTTTTACGAAGACGTCATCTATCTAAAACAGTATTGCTTCGAATGTCGGCGTGTTTTTAAAAGCCCATTCTTTGAGATATTTTTGCTTTCTAAAATCACCTTGCATGTTTTCAATAATCAGAGTATCCCCAGTAATCGTAGAATTTGGCAGCACTGCCTTCGTCGATTTCCTTGTCTAAGAGGTCACTAATTTTCCATTAGTGCTCACTGACTAATCATATATTTTGACTAAAGGCCTCAATCTGCACAACTTCGACGCCCATGTCGTGCAATCACATCTATATTTAAATATATATATCCAAGTGACTCCTGATTTTAATGGTCAAAATCTGACCCATAACGAACATTTTGCTGGCATGCTGATCCTTTCGGATCTTTACTATGCGAACCCATGTACGTTTTTACTCTATAGTGTGCAAAATAAATTCATTTATTGCTTCTTACTAGACAGAGGATGCAACTCTAACCATGTTGCATTACGTCGCAGTGGAAAAACCTATATTTATTATATTTATGTAATACTATTTAAGACTTTGATTCATGAAATTTAAAGCTTTCTTACAAGTAAAGCCTTTGCAATAATTTAGTTAAGTTAACGTGAAAGTTATATTTATAAGGCATTTCCACTATTAAACGTAGTTTATCTTCATAATATAAAGAAAAAAATATCGTTTATAAACCTAAAAAATATCACCTAAATAACCCTTTGATTCTTGACAGATAAGTAACTATCCACCCAAGTGACTATCCAAACAAATCAAAGTTTGAATCGTCAAGTGTTCTACAATATACTTTTATCAAACATCTAATTGTATAAATTGGAAGTTTATCAATTCGGAATGTTGAATATCCCAAATATAAGTAAAAACAAATCATCATGTCAGGACGCCGGCAACGAATTTATTTTTTTTCAATTTTGTAAAAGTATCAGCAAAAGGCCTTTTGATGTAAAGGTTCCTTATTAAACCTCATTTTAATAAAGAACAAATAAAGAATATAAATTGAGGACAACCTTACCGACGCGATAAAAGTTTCTGATACGTACACCCAAAAAATGAAGACTTTAATCAACCAATTTTATCTTTTCCGTCTAACGAGCATTTGACCAAATATATAATTTAAATGTATTTTGCAAAAGTGGAAACGAAATATTAGGAGAATTGTTTCAGTCGTCATGAAATAAAATTAACTTTTTAACTCTGCCCGGGTCATATTGCAGGGATGAAGAAGAGACTAGAGGGATGTGACTCAGTTGCCATGGCAACTACCGTTAACGCACAAAAGTCATTGAATAGAAGCACATGGAGCGCTAATCACGGAGAATAAATGGAGCCCTAACTGGCCAGTGATCCCACTAACTGCCCAGTCATTTGTAACCGAGCACAGATACAGCAAAACCTACTGGACAAATCGTCAAACTTAACTCATCATCTGCTCAATGCCAACGCACTTCAAACCAAAAGCTCATAGGAGACAGCTCAAACCGAACCTGTTTCATACAGTTTCCCCCATATTTAGGCGAGGACACCTAGGAGGGGCTCCTAGCAAACGCACAAATGCTGATCAAATGCAGCTGTCCCTGAGTGCTGCCTGAGTGCTCCATGCATGCATGATAAATACATTTGCTGATTTATATGACTTAAACATGGATACTAAAATTTTTTGCAACTACCAACTTTTTGTGAACCACGTTAGATCCTTAAAAGCTCTGCAAAATTGTCTGGTAGCTAAAAATGCGACAGACAAATACGCTTTAATTACCAATTGCAAGTGATACATATATCAGTAAGTGTACATATCATTAAATAACGACAAAACTTCGAAGCCATGCACAGGTCACTTGAGCTAGATAAATGGCCATTTTTAATATACCTTAATAACTGCATTTAAGTAACTGCAGTTTTTGTTTTATAACGAAGTTTTCCACTTCAAAATATTCAACGTGACACTATAGGCCAATTAATGATCCGAATTAGCATTGCCATGAGCAATTATTACCTATTGGCAATTACCAATTACCATTTTGGTAATGCTAATAATTACCAAATCAGGTAAACCCAGTCTGGACTACAGAGGTTATCCAGGCTTACCCAAGTGCTAGTAAACTCACTTCCACACCACAAAAACACAATTCAAACATACCTTTTCAATTCCAACCACTGCGTAACTGGATTTGATCTAAGTAAACGATTGAGTTCACCTTAGTGTACTTGTTTCTCATTTAATCTTTGCTTGGTTAATGAAATGGAGATATTAAAGGAAGAACCTCGACAAACAGCCTATAACATGAATCCTTTCTGACCGCAATCGCCAACCCGTGGAAGCAGCTAGGCGTAAGCAGCATAACGAAATGACTTGGTTTTAGCCAAGGCCTCCGTTCCAACTCTTCAAGCTGTCGATCTCATTGCCATTACCAAAGTCAATGCCAGCTTCCTTCCTCACAGCCATCATGCAGCACTTTACATGAGACTTACATGCGGAAAATGCAGAAGAGTACCGCAGTGTCCTTGAACAAGTGACCGATTTCAAGCAGTAATCTGGCGTATTTTCGTTCAAACATTCTCTATTTTGATTTGAAAATAACATCGAATTAAAAGCCCACTTTTCAGATAAGAATTTTAATTTTTTATTAGATTCATTTTGTTAAGTTCACAATTCTTGTTACTAATGAGGGAGTTCAGAAGATGACGCTAACATTTCAGCTGAGTAGTCCCAAATGCCTAATTCTTGCATTCAGAGGAACATTGCTGCTCATTATCAGCAGAAATTGCTCATTAAAATGGCGAAATTATTATAGTCCTCACGTGGTAAAGCTTAAATTGGGTCCTGAACTGGAGTTGCTTCCCAATCCATGTGCAATGGCGTAGCCAAAACTGAACAGACTAATTTCAACAGACAAAATAAACAAGCCAGACTGCGCTGGCCTTACTGCTCAAATTCCAGTCCGTTGTGATAACCACTAACTTACAAGATCGGTGGTTTCTTGGTGGTGGAACACTCACCGGCTCCAATAGACACCACGACGTGATATCTTAAGATGATGAAGTGGACATCTATGTTGATTTGACGTATCGCACTGTAGTGATGGAAGCATTGAAAGCGCTATTACCCGAATTTGGCTTCCACGCACCTACTTACTATGATAAGCTTTTCTTTACCGTACGGCCTGCATGCGATGCTTCAAGTCCAATTATCATTGATTCTCCTGGTATTGGCCTTCCTTGGACGTTTTCTACTTTAAACGAATAAAAGAACACATTTCTATAACGATTCGGGAAAATGACCTCTTCCAATTCGCTGATACCTTTCCTACTTTGTACGGACCTTTGGGTACGAATTGGTACCCGGCATCTCGAAGTCCTTTATCCTTCCTCCAGGTGTATTATTCAGGTGCTGAGCTCATTTTCGACAGTCGTTCCTATATCTATGCCACTGAGGCAAATTGGAGAGAAATCTCGATGCCCTTTAGTCAACCGACTGGGTAATATTCGTTCTTGCAGCGATGCCCCATGCCTGAAATAGATCGAAGGGTGTTGGGAGAGATTGCGATTTGTGAGACCGGCACCAGTATACACAATATAAACACTTACTTGAACTGCACTAAAAAGAAGAATCGGATTTCTTGTTCTTAGTTAAAAAGTCCATACAGTTATTGAAAAATGCACAATAAATTGCCTATTTTTTTCTATCATTTAATTAATTTGCGACTCCATATTCACATGATATTAAAGTCGCAAATATTGAGTTACATGCGAAGGAAGTTCTACTTAATATTTAGTAACTCCTCTTAACTGATTCGTCTTAAGGAGCACATGCACCAACGTTTCATGAGTGTGGTCTTTTCCATGAGTTTTCGCGATAACTAAATGAAAAATCGGTAAAATAACCATTCATTCACTTTGTTCTTAATGAGTAGAATCGCTATCAAATAAGGTGAAATGAGCTCTGATGACTAAGCGGGGCACAAACTATCGTCTTAGCTAGACGGAAAGCAGCATCTTAACCGGGTCAGGAGTAAATGATGAGAATCGGCGACAGTGCGTGACTCACATTGGAGCGGGATGTGGGGTGCATGGCAAAGACACGGACGCTTGCATCCTTGCAACCATGGCCCCCCTACAACAAAGAAATTTTTTTTTTTGACCACTTTGACTTAAGTTAGTTTTTTTCTCAAAAAAACGAAATTTAGCGTCATCTGATGTCGACAGCGATTTATTGAAGCTCTACACGTTCCTGAAGTTTTTCCTATTGTTTTCAAGGAAATTCACAGTATCTTTAAATCTGACGAAATTCGGACAAACACCTCGCAAAGGGCGAATTAGAACTTTTTCATTGGTTTATCTCATTGGATAGCCAAAATATGAGATGGTACTAGTAAGGCATTCGTTGATTTTAACCCGCTTATGACTACTGCGCTATTTGACCTTCTCCTTAAAGCGTCTTGCAATGTAATCATGAAATTAAGCAGCAAGGGAAGAAAAATATACCTGCTTTTTGGGTGCAAGGTAATAGTATTCGCTTCCAAAGTAAATTGACTGTTTCCTGTTGCAAAACGCCCCGGAAGTCGGTAACAGCCAGGAGATCGGGGAATGGGTTAATGCGCTGCTGCCGTATCTCGGTCGCTGGAGCTGCTTGCACCAAAGCAACGATGGCTGAGACTCAAGATAGCGCTGACAACTTTCGTGACTGGTCACTCGAGAGGAGGCATCTGTCGCCTCCAGCAGGAGAGGGTCATTGATGAACCCAGTGAGCTGCTCCATCATCATGAGCGCACAAGCTCGTATCAGGTCATCATCTTCACTTAAATTACCAATCTCCCAAACTTCGCAGAATTTTACTTCAATGACCATATTTTACGAAAAAAGGTTTACATTATTGCCTGGCGAAAATTTCTTAGCTCTGGTATTTTCTCCGCGATTATTTATTTTTAATGCAATTGCACAGCAATGCAACCAAATGAAATAGTTTTGGATAGAGAGGAGCACCTTCCTCATTGGCTGTGCATTATGAGCAAACAGAGCGTGCACTCTAAGTATCTAACTGCGGTAAAAACTCCATTTCAATAAAGGCAGTTTTGAATTATATGATTATTTGAAACAATGAAATATCAAATATCTTTGCAAAACTACCCAGTCTTCCATAACCAGGTTTATTTTACGAAAGTAGGGTGCGGTACAATAAATAACTTGTATAAGTCAATCGCGATTTCGTTAATCTGCATTGTTTTACGATTCGTCCTAACACTCTTCAGGTCTTGAGAATTGATTTAGGAGATTGATTATCAATGCAAATATCTCACTTACTTTCCCTCAAATATGTATTGTCATTGGCAAACACGATTCCACAGGCCTTCGAAATAAGTGATTTGTGCAAATATCTCCCTTTTAAACGTAAATTATGATTTTTCTGGTGTCAATTCAATGCCTCAATAGTAATCGATTGGAGAGCTTTTCAATGTGGAGGAAGATTAAAGTAACAGGCTCTTTTTAGTTGTGTGTTGACGTCGCGACTAAAGCAGTTTCTGTGGACCGAATACTGACAAGGTGTGGTGACGGTCAAGGGTGATTTCCGGCCTTGAATGAAACACCTAGTTGCAGTGAGCGATAGGCTGCCAGTGGATCTCCGCTGATTCATGGATAAGAAATCGCCCCAAACAAACTCAGCAAGGCTATCATTACTGTCAAAGTGCTGTTTTGCTGGTAACCAGCCGGCATTTCTTTAGAGCTCTTGTTACTATTTATAACTGTCTCGAAAACAAGCATTCAGGCTCTACATTTTAAGTGAGAATCCCTTGATGTTTCCTAGTGGAATTCTTAATTGTTAATAAAACTCTAACACAGATGACTTCGCGTTTTCTTAACTAACTATTTTCCTTTACAAAAGAGCATCCGAGGAAGTTCTCTGCAAAGAAGTGCAAAGATGCGTTGCATTCAGTTCTAATGTTCTCATTGCACATTTATTGTTTTTGGAGGCTTCAGTGCTTAATGCTTGCTTGCAGGGTATAACAATGAGAAAAAATGTCTTGGAACAATGAAATGATGCGTGTTCACGTATTACTTAATACATACTCTCCATATTTCTGAATATATGTGTAATTTTCGACGCAGGTAGTAAAATATTTGAAATCTCCCCCGGATTCTTTTAAACAATCGTTGAATCCACTGAATTATGGCGATAAAGATCTTAACATTTCCAACTAAATAGCCGATCACCAGGTAGAAATTTCAGAGTAAGGTCAAATGCATGAAAACAATATCAAGTTGTCCGTTTATATACACAATTATAAAGTATTCTGGGTCAGGGATACGAAACTGGACCCGTAAATGACCTGGTCTCCTGGAGTGATTCCTAAAAGGGGAAACACCTCCTGTGGTAACTCAGTTTCCATCTCTATAAGCGACAAGGAGGCGTATGCGTTTGTTGATATAAAGCAGTGGCCTTGGGAGTTTCAGCAGGAGCAAACTTAAGCCATTGAGGTCTCGATGCCTTAAAAATATCAGATGAAATGCAATGTCTTCTTGATTTAGGGAGAGCAAATTATGTCTTCTTCCAGCACACAATCCAGAAATATCTTGAAGAAGCAAAACACCATACTCTCGGATATTATATGGCTTGGACATGGTAGCATATTACAATATTTGATTCACTAAAATGGGTAACGAATTGCTTGCTAAAGCGGAAGGTGTCATTTTCAGCATAATAATACAAAGACTATTTTCACCAGTAATAAAACAATGGCAGAAGCATCTGCATACTCTGTGTCATACTCCAAATATTCCCACTGTGTCATATAAATTAGCTTTTTCTTGGGTGGAAAAATGGATCAGCGTGGATAAGGATTAAATAAGTCAAAGATTATTTAGCTAGCATAGGGCATTAAAAAAGCCTTGAATGTTTAAAAAAGAATGCACGACAGTGCTCGAGCATTATCAATGCACTAGTGATTATTAATCGAAGATCATTAAACCAATTTTTTGTGCTCAATTTTGGAAGCGAAATAGCGTACACGCCAAATTAAACTGATCAAAACTGATCGGAATGTGCTCGGTAGAATTTAACGTAGGTATAAGGACAGGCTGCCTAAAATGAGCGGATCTATATTTGCAAAAAGAGTATCAATTAAGTAAATAATTATATATGCATGAAATCAGCTTAAAATACAGGAATAAGTAATAAATTCTAAGTTGACACCGAGGAAATCTATTAAATCTTCCATTCTTCTTTTAACCTTTTGGAACTTGACAGAGAATTTTAACGTTAGGGTCTAGGATTCATCCATATACTACAATTATTAGGAAGGTGCAAAGTGATTTTAAAAGACAATATACATCTCAAAGAACGGACTTTAAAAAGTCACATATTCGAAGCAACAATAGCTATGATAGATGACGTATTTGTGAAAACTGAACCTGAAAATATTATATGGAAATGACATGTGGAGTAACTTCGTTCCTCATGTGTAATACGTTCTGTTTAGTGATGGTTTTAATCAATTTGAAATTCGACTGGAAAACGCCACCTGGTCGCCCAAATGTGGTTCTGTGGTGTTTACGTCCTCTGCAAGGTTCACACTTTGTTATTGTGATGAACAAGAACTCGATTTGATATTAAAAGATCTGTTACCTATGCTGATTCCTAAATGTTTGTACACTCAATAATAACATTTTATTCCTCATGCGTGAATCGTCCTGTCTATGGGTAGTGCCCATCAATTGAAGTAGAACTTGTTAGGAAAGCTAGTCAAAGCACATCCAGAAGCCGCAGAGCTGTCTACCGTTGTTCACTGAGCCCGCAAGTGTCAGTCCCCATAATGCAAGACTTCCGATGTGAACGTTGATTTAATCTCACACTGTTATTATTATAACTTCGAAATCTGTGCCTTAGCATTCCACCCATCAGAAGGCAAGTGGCATGGACATTTGCGGGAACAGCTGTTCTTTGTGTATTTTGTTTTATTCCATATGACCTAAAGATATTGAAAGCATTGCATTACCATAATAGTTCAACGGATCGGGAGTGTTCACTAAAGTCCATGGAATTTCTGCTCTCTAGATGGATTATTCACAACTGGAATCTAAACACATGCCTGAAGTCTGACCTACACAAAAGGGGTGTCAGCCCCAACCGCTCCAAAGTTTTGTCAAATATGCATAGTGCATTTGATAAACTTTCTATGGCTTCGTAGTGGCTTGGATATATCAAATAGTTTAAATCATCTGGGAAATTGGTATTGGCCCCACTTTTATGGAAGGACTTAACAGTTTGTCAAAAGTGTTCTCCACAGATTTATCAGATCCGTTTGGAAGGAATAAAAATGCCAAAGAAAATTCAGCTTCCTTCACGACTAGACTAATCGACTCTTAATCTCTTATTAAGCTACAATTTTAATAAGGATATTGATTCATATTCCATGGCGCATATTTTTTTATTAGCCTAAGTAGGCATTTTGAGTGGAGCAAAGTAGAAAACACTAGTGAACGATTAATGGGATATCTTAAGATTTAACTTCTCTTGTGTGTTTTATGTACATTGCAGGTGTTCGAATGAAAGCTTGGATTACATCTAAGAAAGCCGCATGGTTAGCTCTATAGAAAAATGACGAGCATTTTGTGATCCCCCTCTGCTTAGATAACTAGCAAAAATAACTTCTACGTGCTGTTGTCTCTTATTTTCAAACTTGAGACACTCTCATCCACACATTCATTAGAACACTCTTGCGACACAATTCCTTGATTTGGCATCTAATTAAGCTATTCAATAATCACCCGGTGGTTGTCAGAATTCGGATGAAAATGACCGACCTTTCCACATTAGGGTGCGAATTTCAAGTAACGGTTTGGGTGGAAGAATCTGAAATCTTGTATGGTTGTCAAAACTATAATTGTATCAGGATTTGAAAATCTGACCAATAAATCAGACTCGTTCATCCTCATAATAAAAATGGCCCCATTGGAATATCGTAGATTTTGGGGTGTTACTGATGTCAAGTTAGTTCTCTTGTCAATGCTTTTGCAATTTAAAATGTCTAGGCTTTTAAGAAATGTCCGAAGTTTGCTTTTACAATGCAGAATTTTCCAAGCACAAGAATCTTATTATCTTCCATGGACTCAATTCTATTCAAGTTTGCTAAAAATTATGATTTACCATATGCCTTTGGTTATGTTTCTTTTGAAATCCTGTTAATTGTGTATTTTTATGAGAGGATTCGTCGGACCATCAAAATAGGTTATTACAACTTTCTCTGGTCATTTCCAAGGACTAGATTTAATAAAGATATGCTTGAATCTATCAAGCTTTAATCACTATATATGTAAACTATTTATAATTATTTAAAGAAACACATTTTAAGGAGAATCATCGATGAAAATTAAAAATGCATTTACAATTTTTATAATATATCATTTACGGTGGCAGATAAAGCATAAAGTATGTATAAAGCATTTTTATATAAACGTTAATTTAAATTTCATTTGACGCATTGAATGTGCACTGTTAAAAAATTGCCTAATTCAAATGATATTAATACGAGGGATTTCAACTGATATCGATGAAAAAAATCAAATAAACATGTAAATAATTGGTGAAAATCGCCTTTTTTATTCGATTTATGTGGAACTCGTTGAATCAAAACTGCGCATGTGTGTGCTTTACAAAATAAGAAGTGAAGTGATATCCTATCGACCACACCATAGGAGAAACAATACTTGCTGATGTAGACTTCCTATTGCATTTCTCTCATTGCTTTTTTTCTCATTGCTTCACTACAAAGTATTCCTCCAAAACGTTTCAAAGGCAGTCTAAGGAACTCGAAAAATATTTTGAGAATTGCAAAAATGGCATTAATTTTAAATAACTAAAGCACAAAGACATTCTTATTTGCATATGACAGATAATAGGATAGAACGAGGGAGAATGGAGGGGCATAATGTATCGTATCTTTGTAAACAGCCTGGAAAGGATGCAAAAATGGACCGACACCATATTGCAATAAAATTCGTTGATTTATCAAGGTTTTCGCACCTCTTAAAAATCACAAAAGTCTCTCAATAATAACCTTGATTTTCTAGGAATTTATGCCTTTCTAAACAGGGTTGACAATAAGAGCTTTCGATCTATTAGTATCAATAATTGTCTGCATTCTGAAATTGGAAAATCGCCTCACAGTCATTCACTAGAGTAAAAGTGGGTTGCCACCACTGCAAACCCCCGCATTTTCTAATTCCGAAAATAATAGTGAAAATATTTGAATGGTGTAGGATGATGTGCCTATTTTCTAGGCTTCTGTGATTTAAGCACCTCGGTATTGCTTGATTTGTGCGCAAATATTTGTTTGGATTTCATCACCATTATTAATTTGAAAAATGCAATTATTACAGATTTGCAATAAACTTTATTGTTGAAATCAATTGGTTAATGGCACGAAAGATTTTTTCATTAAACAGATCAACATGCGATCCTCATTTATGTCGCTTTAAGGTTCCAGTGATATATTTTGAAGTAATACGGATTTCAAAGAAATAGATTTATATCTCATCTTCCAGTGAATAAATATAAAATCCAGGAATTCGCACCAAAAATTTTGAGGAAACGATGTCTGTCTGTTTTTGAATTTCTATCTCTATACATGTACATTTTGAAGGTCAAAACACCAATTTGTTCTCGTGACATGTTCATGGTAGTTTATTGGTCACTGTTGCTTTATCCTTTGATCTTCGGAATAATTTCGTTTAATTTTTTTATTGATTTTGATTTAGATATGAGTGGATGCCAAATATCAGCACTTCTTAACATTAAAAATCACATGTTTAAGGACTGAAGATATTGCCAATGATCAAAATTAAGAGGATGTTCTCTAGCATTAGAAAATTTGAAGTCAGCGGTATGCCTTCTCAGAATCCACTGGCGAGTCCGGCACAAGCTTACTGCAGGCGCAATTGCTGTGACTTCCGGTTAAGAGAATCTTTATGGTACCGAACCGGATCTCATTTGCAATTTTATAAGTGAATTACACGGCACGTTCCCCAAAGACTACGACCAGTTTGACTTTTACACAACCTTACAACCAGCTGATTTCAAGTGTCTAGTGTATGTGCTGAGTCGAAGGGCACCATGCAAACGGACTTTATTATGAGGCATGATTGTTGTGGGCCAGTGCTTAGTTGGACATAAATGGGTGATCTGAATGCTGTCGAGAACTGGAAATGCCTCAAGCGATTCGTCAACGCGCTGGCAACATACCTGCCTAAATAGGAAATATATATCATTCCTGCCTATAAAATGATTTTTTCACCCAAAATCCCTTCAGGGAAAATTGATAATACCCACAATTTGATGATTTTCGCTAAATTAATATAGGTTGGTTCTTGGCTTTCCATTGATGTTATCGAGTAAAACTCTCAAAATCGCCCTAGCTTTGGACGATTTGATGAATAAATAGGGCATCCTACGCCCTATTTACTCCTTATACTCTTTACAGTACAAGTTATTCATTAATAAAATTCAAATTTGGCTTTTATTTTTAAATGGCAAAATCAGTGGTTTAATACAATTTGAATGTGATTCAAGATTCATTTCCATCATTTGTTTCAGAATATCATACATCTACTATGTAAATAAACAAAAACCCAAAGTTTGCCACCATGAAAAACACAAACAGATTCTTTCTTCAGTGAACTCCTTACAAACCACTTATTTCTCCACCGGAGATAGCAATAAATGCAGTCGTGTAAACATTTCATGGGAGCATGAAGTTGCAAAACAAGTTCAATTTTACCTCGAGGAATTTGTGTTTTAAATCTTTCGATGCTTTCAAAGTTATTATTACTATTCCCACTAGGTAGAAATAATTAATAAGCAGTTCCTGAAGCAAAAGCGGAATGCACAATTATCGTGTAATATAAATTTATGACATTTCTTCTACTCTTTTAGATTTTAACGGCTATTCCAACCAAAATCACAGCATAACACATTTCATTTTCATTGCACATTCACTTAGCATGGTACTAATTTTGCTCTGCACACATTAAAACGAACTCAGTTAACTGCTTCGGGCAAAAGTTTACATTTTCAGATGGGTTCTTGTCAGATATTCTACTTTCATTGAAGTTTTAATTTCAATAAGTAACTAAATAACTTTTCAGAAGAAGAACAAGACTGCATTTTGCAGGATTTGCGCCAGCCTTACCAACGGTCATCATTACTCAAGTCAGAAGCTAACTGATTCAGTTTTTTAAATTCAGACATCCCAGAGCTAATGAAAAATGGTAAAGTAAATTGATTAGTCGATCATTTATTGTATCGAAACTGGTAATTTACATGTTTCGGATTTGAAGGTTTTGGATAATTTCTCTTATCGTTGAGCTTACTGTTTAAGTGCTATCTACACTACCCTAAATCACTAATTGTGAAACCTGACATTTTTGTGCCATTTGTGTTCTATTAGGTTAAAAACCAACCTGCTGGCCAAAGACAATATTTTCTTTCTAAAAGCTGTAAACTTGTTTTGTGCAAATGAGGGAATTTTTCCTCCATTTAAGTTCTCTCAACTTAGAATCCATTTCCATTTTTTGCTACTTCGCAATACCCAAGTGTTTAGGCTAAAATGATTCAATTTTGGGAGATTAGAAGAAATGATTTCAACACAGACAAGTCATCATAAACTTATCCTGCGACACCTCCATTACATCGACAAAACCATAGCCTTTATGACACCGTCTGCATTGTCTTTGGTGCTTTCCACTTTGGTGGAAGCAAGGGCTTCTTTCAAACCCTTTCCCGTCCGCGAGTAAAAATTGTCACAACTGCAGTGTTCTGGGTCGAATGTAAATAAGTTATTCTACTCTGGTGATTGAATATTTCTTGCAACCACTTTAATAGGGCGATTGTAGATTAGAAGATAAATGGGTTATAACGCATTGTTAATATTTTATTCCTTCGCTTAAAAGGATTGTTTTTGTAAAGTTTCTATTAATTTGGTTTTGCCAAATTGTTTTTATTATTGCATCACAGTGGTTGTTTCGGTTCCTCTGGCGATAGACCACCCCACTAATTGAACCGTGACATTCATAGGTAGTTGACTCATCACTACGGCTCGATTAGTAAAAGCAGTTAATCACAAGACATTGGGGGCTATTTTTGTCTTAACAAACTGCAATCATTTCAACAATGCCATCCAAACGTGCCTCACATTTTGCTTATAATTGTTCATCGAAAACTTAAAATGATCAATCCCAGCCGACGCGCCATTCTTTGGATGGAAAATCGGGCGCGTCGGATTAGTATGAGCCAACAAATAGCATCATCAGGCCAAAGAAAGATCGTCTGCACGAGATGTGCTTTCTGAACGTTTATTTGATTCAAACGCTCAAGGAGAGTAACTTTATTTGTCATTCAGAGTTCTGCGGCAACGCCTGATCTTTTATTGAGTAAATAACTGACGTTTAGCAAAAGCAGCCAAGCCACTACTCCCGAATTAGATTGGCAGCGGATGACGCTAAAGCTGTTATTTTTGTCAGACTTTGGCCTTTTATACGAGTAGTGCTAGTCAAATTGTGCTCTAGTCACTGATCGTGACACTATTAAAGCCGTTCCTGCATGACTTTTTCTTCTGTGAATAACCTCCTGCAGGCAATAAGAGGAGTATGCATCTTAAACCGGACAACTGCAAGGAGTTACACAAAACGCTCCATGGTTTCTGACTCTTCTTGCTCCTTTATCCCTGTCTATTTCATAGTCAATTTCGAATGAACCTAAAAGTCATGAAGCGTTTATTTGAGCTTTTGCTTGTCACTGTAAATACTCAATATAATACTTAACTCTCTACAATACATGGCCTTGATAATATACTGAGAATTTGGTTATTTGATGAAAACTAAATATTCATGAATAAATAGGGTAACCGAGAGTTGCTTGTTTGCGCAATGTTTGTTATAAGAAAGCTCAAGAATAAATGGCAGATTAGAAATGGTACCTCGAAATTTGTATTTTGGAGGAGCAGGAGACCTAAAATGGGTGAAATGAATTCCCGCAATAGCGTTTCAACTCGTGAATGCTTGAGGAACATTTTCTCAACCGACTAGGAAATGCCTTATTTAATAAATTTATTGCAAGTTTGCACCAAGTGTCAGTCAAGACACCACACGGTGGGTGACGTAATTACCAACGATTTCCGATTTGCGGATGATTTGCACCACTTGACCCCTCTGGAAATCGTCGAACCTGACCATGGGGTCTTGGGCACTTATCTTCGCCATGTGTACCTACTCTATATGACTACATAGGATAAATATAATTTTACATGTAGACTAAGCTCTTAATACTTCTCCAGGAGTTCCTGCTTCCCCTCATCTGTTAGCCCAGTGTGAGCAGGCACCCACATGTAATCCTTGCGGTTGAAGGCAGCCTGTAGCCCCGAAAAGCACTCGATCTTGTACTTAAAATCCACTCATATAATAAAGAAGGAAGACGGTTCTATTTGGCCATGAATGTCTCACCTTCTTCGCCAGGTTCGTCAAGTATTCTGGATAAGTCTCCATTATAACTAAATCTTCCTTAGCAAGCTTCTATTTTTCGCGAAATCTTTGCATCGTTATGAGGGTTTTGACGTAGGGGTCCTCCTTATGCCTGAAAACCCGATCAAAGTTAACATTGTCTGATTAATCACGAAAAATTGAGAGAAATCTTTAAAAGACCTAACACTTCTCTCATCATCATTTGGAATAGCGTAGCCTCCATTTCGGCATAGACCGAAGGGATTTTAGAAAATATCCGATAGCCTGTGAGCTTCAGCACTCTGATTAGTTACCTCTAAAACTCCTGATGACTCATCTCCTTCAGCCATTTAGAAACGGTAGAACTCTGGATAGGATATTTTAAAATTGAACAACATTTACTTATAAAAGACTGAACATCAATATGTACTATTCGATCTATTTGAAGTAAATTTCAACGTTAGTGAATAATCTCTGTGAAAATATAAATCTTGGCATCTTCTAGATTTCCGAATTTCACGATGTTATAACCTCTCACTTTAAGACATGCATCACTACCTTATGGCAAATAAGGACTTTCATAAATCTCTATTTCATTTGATTCGACTACTCAGTCATTTATATGGTCCCCCTAAACCTTGTTTGTGGTGATGGAAACTTGTTGAAAAAGCTAGAATTTTAGCCATGTTAGGTAAAAGTAATGTTTTTTTTAGAAATAAACGTTTACGTTGTATTCGAAAAATTTGATTGAATAGTTAACGATTTAGCCAATTTTCTGAACTAAGAGGTAGTTTTAATAGGAAAATTCTCCTTGACTGCTTCTAATAATCTTAAATGGAAAACTGAATTGTTTACTAGATAAAGCTATTTAGAAAAACAGAAAGGCTACGCTTAAAATCTCTCCTAGTTAGTTAACTACGAGAAGAAGCGAAAACACGTGCCCCTTAATAGCGTGTGACGATGTGCGTTGCCTAGATGTTTTTTTAACAACGCACGCAAGTTGTTTTGTGTGGCGTAAAACATGGGGCTTAACCTAGAAATAGACTGACGACGGATGATTTGATGGATTGGTAGGCCAGGCTTTTTGGGAGAAACTGTACAATGTCTAGTTTGTCGGCTCTTGATATCTGACGTCAAATTGAGCCGACGATGAGGATAGGGGCATTTGTGTGGCCGACTTAAATTATATTCACCAATCGATTTCAAGAAGCAGTTCTACATGTTTGCTAAATTATTTTAATGCCTTCCTACGATGACAAAATCTAACAGTTGGCAACAGTTTGGTAAAGCTGTCAAAATACTCTCAAAAAACAGTAGCAATACTCCAAGAGCTTTAATTATGGTTTCGACTAGGTTTAATGTTATTCTCTTAGTCTAGTAGTGGTTTTGTAGATCCTCATCCTTTTAAAGCCCACTTAAATGCTCATCACATCCATTAGGGTAACATGTTATTGACAGGAATATTTATCACGCAATAGTTAATAAACGAATTTTTCACTAATTTGTTGTATAGTACGCTTAGTTCTGAAATTGAGAAAGTTCCTATTTTCCTTCGGTATTTGGGGCATTTCTGCGTGGGAAAATCAAGAATGTTAAATCTAACTACCGTTCTATCTCTCCATTTATCTCAAATTCCTTCCATTTTTTGCCCATATTATTATGAACAATTATAGAAAATGGAATCGTAATCGAGTCTTTAAGCACCATCCAAGTCCCTTAACATCAACGTGGTGAAACAAATTCCAAAAGCAATCTGAGAAAAAGGCAAATCTCAAGTTAAGAAAAAATGTCCCTGGTGTCGTATAAATATATTTTCCGCATCTAAAAAATATACACATATATTTTATGGCTCTTAAGTCATTTCAACTTAGGCCATTTCCAAGGCTTACACCAGTCCCGCAATGAAATCCCCATAACATTTTTGGCCAATGAATCTCCATATGGAGCTAATCGTTGTCGACCAAGTCGACGCTAATAGCCTAGCCACTACTAGAAAGGGCCATCTATAAGACAGAGTACAAGGCTCTTGGGGTATATGCTATGTGAAATCGGTTTGATAACTGACAAAAGTTAAGTTTGGGATTTATTATGACTGTCTCTCTAGCATTAGTGCAATTTCTGAGTCTAGTAAATTTTTGAAGTCTATTAAATTTAGTAGCTACCAATCTGTGGTTAATCTCATAAGATTGACAAATCCCGTATTAATCACTGTTTTTTATGAGTGAGGCTATTCTCCTTATGAACACTTTTGGACATCACTACGAATTATGTTTGTGAATCCAAAGAAGGAGAAACCCATTATTTTTAACGCATACTTAGCCTTCTAATGCCTTGACGAAAGTGCCTCCACAAGTCAGTCTTAGCATGGTTCAGCAAAATATAATTATTCATAATCCTCTTGTCGGGTTATGTGTTGTAAGAATCGAAACACCTTCTGCAAACTCCACATTTCGCTTTCGGTCAACAATCATTTTTGAATTTGAAAAGGACTGTACTAAATTCTAACCGTTGGCAGCTGAACCTCAGTACAGCAAGCAGTTGCCTGAGACGGTCCATGGTGTTCAGTTCGGTCGGCAAAACAGAATGTCCTAAGGAGGGGAACAAGAGGTGAGAGGGTCTAGGCACACGATGATGTAGAGGCTGGCACTTGAGATTTGAGAGAGGTGGTGGTGGTTCTGCATTTTTCCACCTCCACCGCCACCACCACCACTGCCATTAATCACGTTGGTAACACTTTAAAAATTGATGGTCTGACCGAGGGAGGGGTCGCCGCCATCCAACCTTTCCCACCCACCGCCACCAGAGCAACCTTGATGACTGTAGCCCACCGCTGGACCCTGGAATGTGAAGTCCTGCCACAGCATCACCAAATGACTAGCTCCACCAGCGCAAGCACATCCTAAAATTCACAGACACAGACAGAGATATGTTAGCCGCGTTCTAACAAGAGTATGATTCATGTAAAGTGCAAGTTTTCGGTTAAAAGGAATTTTAGCTACCCAACAACTTACCAATGGCAGTTGGGTTTCTTCATGCAAAATATTTTGTGGTTGTGAAACGTTAGGAAATAGATGGAAACAAGAAATATCTTGCAAAAGACTACCATTTTAATATTGTTTTAATTATTCGTCTCATAAGTTTATATAAAGCATTATCAGGATGCACGATAAAGGCTTCCATTCAAACACACATCATCAACAGTGAACCCCTATTGTAACTTAATGACACTGTTGGAACTTCTTCCCTCATCGAAGTTAGTTGTTAATAAAGTAGACCCAACCATTTTAAATATTGCGAGTTCACCATTAAGACATTCTTGTAGAATCTCAACGAATTCTCATAAGCACCTTCGTCTTAGCTAACATTCTGGCCGAAAACGATGTGTCGCTCATATTCAAATCAAACCACAATCTCCTTCTTCTTTTCTCTATCGAAATCAAATTAGGTAATCTAATTTAAATTTTATCAGACATAGAAAACGAATGAGGAATTTCAAGATTGATATCAAATCCTGCATCTATTGAGTTGCTCAGTCGATTATTTCAATAAGGTGATGAAGGGAACTGCTCCGACATACCATGAAGAAAATTTCGAAATTGGTTTCAAACTTCCTTATTAAACTAACTTTCCCTCAGTGCAGGATAATAGTCATAGGAAAAATTGCTGACTTGATGAAACTCCAAGCGATGGGTATATTTCATTTAATATCGAAAAAGTGTTCAGGTTAAATAGTCCGTAAATTAGAAATACACATTTTTCCTTCTCTGTCAATCGCTTTTGGAAAAGAATCTTGATAATGGATTTTTCTAGTGGTAATTTCTGTCTGGGGGATTTTTTTCTGTTTTCC
>JAUOZQ010000772.1:0-23974 GCA_030710315.1 Anomotaenia brevis | reverse complement strand
ATGCCATGTATTAAAATAACCTAAGAGAATACAACATTAAGGAATCATTAATAGTGTTTTCTGATTGAACTTGTAGGCGTTATTTGTAATATTTAGCAGGATTTATCGAGATTAAAAGCAGTTTATCGTTAAAACTTGAAAATGAAACGACCAATATAAATAAATATATACATACATTGTAGAAAGCCTATTACAGAAAGCTCATAAAATGCACACGATGACGATTATTTAATCCATTAAAATTTCGTTAATGAGGGCTCCGATCGTTTTTCGGTGAGCATGCATAAAGTTTTTTTCAGAAGAGACTGTCCTCTTCTCCTTAAAGTAAAACCAATATCATCGAGAATTGATAGACCTTTTGACAATTACTGGTGTACTGGCTTTTCCTCTTCTTTTAACTGCGTGATTTATAACACAAAGGGGAAGAAAAATGCTTAGTAATTTGAGAACAAATGTAATTGGTTAAGGAACAATTATTAAGAGATTAACGGTAGATGGCGACCAAATTAAAGTCTGTGATGCTTCGTTTCTTCTCTTGGCTTGAAATCTGAAGAGTAGAACTTTCCAATATATTTGGAATGTTCGAAATTTTACATCAATCTATCTCAAATGAAAAAAAATTTTTGTATTCCTTAAAATGCAAATTTCAAATCAAAATAAAGATTATATCCGTCGGTTTATCAGAGTAGTGATCACACAAAAAATCGTCAATTAAATTTTTCGGTAGTTACATAAATTTGGATAATACAGTCCGACTATTTACAAGATATATTGAACTATTGTTTAAGATAATTAAAATTAATAACACAATTTTCTGATAATATAACTCACATGTTTTGCAGTGGAGTGGCTGTATCCTAATTTTTATCGCAGTCTCGCACATACCCTGTATCTCATTCTCCACACCTGACACCAAACTAGGCAATGCATAGTCACGAATTACAATCCTCTCCGTGACTCAATGTGGTCCTCATAGATAAATCCGAAACAAGAAGCATAACAATTGGAAGTTCAATGAGACATCTCTTCATCTTTCATAAGGCATCATCAGTGCAAAATTACTGATTTTTTTACAATTAGAGATCCACATTCGCCACACTAACATCGCATGAATAAACCCTATCGATTGCACTTAATAAAAAAACGTTCTAGATAATAACTTTGCTGGAGTGCTTTGTTTGAGTTGGGATTTTAGTAATTTGTAAAAAAGCATTTTCATATTTTGGGAGCCGTTCAGAAAGGATGTAAGAAGTGCATGCGATATTGAGATTTTTCGAGGTTGTTTAAAAGAGATTGAAAACCTACTATAATAGCCTTTTACATCATTTCAGTGAGAAGATTAGCAGCATCATGGAGAGTAACGGAAATCCTATCGTTTTTTCACTAACCCAACTATCTTTTACGAGTTTGTGTATCGAGCCAAGCGAGCATGTATCTAAGTATCACGAGACAGTCTCAGCGTTTTTACCATGAAGTTGCAGGTTAGATGCGTCACCTAGTCTGCAAATTGGGCTTAACTTGATTTAATTGTGAATTTAATTACAAACATTCGAGGATTTTATGTAGGGTGAGTATTTATGTATCGGCAACATTCTGGCACTTCATTATCTGTTTAATTCCACATAATGGTTCACAATTACCCTGCGTGTTCCAATTCAAAAGAAGCTATCAATAACTGTTAAGACCTATTAAATAACGTAAAAAATGTGTACCGTCTAGGAATCTAGAAGCACACGTACGAGATAAATCCGACAAATTTCTGATAAATGTCAAATATCTGCGACATTGTCAATAGATTTACACGTCATCTAGTTCTTCAAAATGACCACTTTCAAGTGTTACCAAGGTAATCATGGACTAGTACAAACTACAAATGCATTTCAGGTGTGAAATTAGGTTTGCCTGACATGCCATTTTATAACTTTATGAAATTTTCAAAAATAAGGAATACACCATTGGACGAAAATAATTTAGATTGGACTGTGATGTTAGTAATGTGAAGGGTGAGATTTTCTTAAAGGAAGAAGCTTATCAGAGAAATAATAAAAACAGCCTCCAGTCCGATTTCAGTGGTAGACAATCGTTTGCACTTTTTTCATTACTGTTGAGTTGTATTTTCTTTCAAATCATATCAGGTTCCATTTATGTACATTGCTTTAATCTATTTTAGGTAATTATTTGAGATTGACCAGAATAATATGCTTACTGCCCTGACTGGGTTTAATGATGTAACCGATGAGGTTTGATTAACAAATCGAGAACCCCACCAATAGGCCACTGAAGGCTCTGCACGAAAATAATTTAGATACTAATTTCAAATATGGCATTCAAAATAATTTTGCCAGGGATTAAACAGTGAATAGCAAGCACGATGAGGAAAATTGTAAGCATTTCCCACGGAGAACATTTAATTCAATGACATTTCGATTAGCTAAGTAGTGTTTATGCTTTGCGCTGATGTGGATTCTGATTTCAAGAACAAGGACACGAACCAACCAATCACAGATAGCTCAGTCGCAATTTGTATCTTGTCGCGATATTTGGTGTACACAACTTCGTACTACGGCTTTAGCTCTATGCTCTTGTCCAAGCAGTGGAATTTTTCATGGAAATTAAAAAAATTATATGTAGTTTATTTAAAACAAGTACTAAATACGCCTCAAGCAATAATATTTAAGTTTGAAGGTATTTTGGAATTATTTTAAAAATGAATTTATTCACCAAAAAAACCAAAAATCAGGTTCCATGGTATAGTTTCTCTTTAACCATTTTTCCCTAATCTAACTGGTTTCTTTACAATTTCCAAATCAATCGTTTGACTGAAATTTTTTCTTTAAGTTTTGCTTCTCTAGAAAGGCTACAGTTGTCCTCCTGAGTCACCTTATACACATTGACAACTTTGTATTTTATTCCCACTGACGCCAGATGCCATTCAGACATATTGAATTCTTTTTTTTTCTGTCACGTAATTGACTACGACCACATGCATTTTTCAAATTCAATGAAACATTAGCATTTTTAACATTATCCACACAAATTTCTCTCAGGCCTGCATGGTTAGTAGAGGTTTATTCGTTGAGCTTTAATTATACGAATTTCGTTATATCTTCAGCAAATTAGCAATAATTTTTTGTGGTATTGATAATGTGAAGCTCATTGTAATAATATTGATGTGACGGAAGCCGAATCTGAAATTGTTGTCAGAATTTTTACTTGTTCGTGAGCAACATATTTGTTTGCATTTTCACCATATAAACCAATCTCAACAAGATGTCAATGGTAATATTATTCAACTAATGGTTATAATAAAAGACACTATATAAATATGAAACTAAGTTTATTACTACTCATACTAGTATTTAAGGTATCAACTGGAACGTAGTTGGCTATCTTATTAAGTCAAAATATTTGCTTTTTTTAGAATACGCCTTACTTATTAGGCAGAAAAATCTCAGTTTTACTTGAAGTGAAACGTAATGAAGAGCTAATTGTGAATCAACAAACGAATATTCAACTAACGTCCAATGAGGCCACCAAAATTTTAGCATCTTCACACACTTATGTTCCTAACATTTACCGATTCACATACATTACTAATAAAAGCACTGGGACGCATGTCTTCACTCTGATCTCTGGCTTTGGGATTTCATTATCTTAGTTTGCTTATCTGAACCATCTAGGAAGGCAATCAGAGTAGCCATCCCGATAAAAATCGCTAGAAATTGGCAGCTTCTTTCATAACTATTGGAAAGTTGAAAAAGAGTGAGATCTGTTACAGCACCTTCGTGATATATACGAAACCCGAAATTTTGCCTTTTCCACATAACGCAAACATCTGGAGCTTGGGCTTAGAGAAATATCCTAACTCGACTGCATCTCGATGTTACCTCAGAATAAATTTGATTTTTGGCAGGGATTGATTTAGGGGGTAGAGACTTAGCAAGTCGTTATACCAGACGTATCGATAGCTCTAACCCAAATAGTTAAATTCGATCCTTGAAAGAACAAAGCAAAATGAATTTGTGTTCTTTCGCCTACTGGCCTTGATCAGTTGAAGCGTCCGTGATTCTTCGGGATCCAACATGCTATAATCTGCGACGTCCATATCAGGGCCTTGAAATGCGTTCTCTTACAATCCATCAACCATAATTGTGAAACACTTGAATGCGCCTCTGGCACCAGATAAGTGTATATGGATAATGGAGTTTAAATGGCAGACACTATAGTTTTAAAATATGAATGGTCACCGAATGGACAACAGTCTAGGACATTTACTTAGAATTGTATTGTCAAAAACTTTTAACCCTTTAAGGAGATCTTCAAACAACGGTGGGGACAAATTTTCACTTGAGTGGAGAGCTCTTTGTTCATCTTTCCTCAAGACAAAGTTAGAAGGCATTTAAGTATAAGTTCTCTCTACTTTTCAACAAGTTTCTGCATTGCAGTCATTTCCTTGTAAGTTCTTTGCTGGAGGTCCGAAAGGGCATCGCCTTTGACTTTGAGCAGATTCATTCCGGGGGATTCTGGGCAAAAGTGGAATTCGATCGTACCAGTCAAAAATAGTTGCTTGACCCAATTCTTTAGACAAAAGAATTTACCCAGAATTCCGTTGTGCTCGGTGATTATTGGAACAGAACTGAAATGGATTTGTAACTTTCTGTCATTAAAAGAAGTCGTGACTCATTGCCGACCAAAGGATAACTATGGAGAAAAATCTCCTTATTTCGATTTTTAGGTCTTTGGTTAAGACAAATTGTTAAATCTCTAATTACTAATGTATATTATCTTCGAAACGAGTTGAAAGTCAGAGTGACAGGAGACGGACCTCATTTTTCCTGTTTTAGTTAATAGCACTAATTATTTGTTTTTGTGGCATGAGACAGCTTAATAATGGAAATAGGGCCTAGGTTGCTTTTTGTAGGCACAAGCTACTGCTAAATCTAGGACCATTTCTGAGGGTCATAAATCAGCAGTCGCCAAAATCTAACACTTTGAAAAGCCCCGATTCCCTATGTGTGCGGTTCAAGAAAATTCGCCATAATATTTTGCGTTCCTTATAAGGAGATTTGTCATTATTACTGCCTCTATCTGGAATTCCGAGGTCAAGTGGAAGGATTCTGACCAGTTCGGATTGAGCTGCTTCCGAATGAGTGTTCTCTGTTGAGGATGCTGGCTGATGAATTCGAGTAGTGATAAAGTTCATGCATCTTCTCTCTTTACACTAGATTTTAGCAGCGATAAGCAAATCTCCTGATGCGTAGGGTGGAGCTAAGTAATTTGCATAGAGTAACATGACTAGTTTTACTTGCTTCGTTTTCATTAATGTCAATGCTATTATAATGTTACACAAGTCTCATAGTTTGCAATCTGTATAGAATGAAACTTGTGATCACCGAAATGCTAGCTCGCTTCTTTTTTCACTTCATTCACTTTACTGATGACTTGTGAATAAGTAATTTTTTAATCTGAAAGCCTGTAATCAACCTTCAACAGGGTCCAACAGATGGTACTTCTGGAGAAAGGAACAAAGTAGCACTGATATTGTTGCAACTCAAGACAATTATATTCATGATTTCCCATTATTTCAGACTATAATGTACCTTACATTTGCCATTAACTGTAAAATATGTATGGTTGTTTTTGATGTTACTATGACGCGTTGTACTTCTACGAATATATATTTTGAGTCGTCAAGCATCCGTTTTCTGGTGGCCTGCTATCCTAGCAACAAAATGTAATATTACCAATCGCATCTATTCCTAGTAATACATATTAGATACATACTTCATGGATTTCTTTACTGAAAAATTCCGAAAAAACTGCTTGATTGGGACGTGTGCAATGTCTAATTGCAATCTTCCAGATAAAAGAAGAAGTACCTTGAGTAGTCATCCAGTAGTAAAGGCATTCATTTAGTCGAGGAGCATCAAGATCAGAAGTGTTTTTTGCTTTTCACTATTATCGAAAATGGCCCAGCTTTTGTATGCATTTGTAGCAATAACCCTATTCTACTCACGTAACGTGACTCCGTATGTAACAGTATTGTCCGCGTTTACGAATATCATTTTAAATTATTGTTTATTTCCAGTCAACGCCTTTACTATGGGGATCAAGAGTAGTATCGAAACCCGATAACGTTGCATATTACTGTCCTGATGGTTCAGTAAGTTCAACCCCTAAATAAGATGTTTTCATATTTGGTGCATTAGTTGCTTCAAATTGTCTTTATCTGGAGACAAGACAAACAACTCTTGCACAGGGAGAACTGTTTAATTTAAGGATGGTTATTTTATCCGACGTCAAGAGACCATTTAATACGATAAATATATGACCCATGATTTTCTATTTAGACTATCTTAATCTTGAAGTAAAGGATCTAAAATATCACACTAAATTGTATGTAAAGACTGAAAATTTGGTAATCATGTTAAACTTTGTTGAAGGTTGTAATTTCGATAAAAACAACAGTTTAATGAAGACATTGTTTGGCTGCTGGAATGTGGGAATTGGGTAGAAGTAAATGATTGTCTTTTGCAGTACATGCCTCTTTGATGCCTAACCTACCTTCTTCAAGATTCGTTAGACGTGAGCCAGGTAAACAGTCAATTATATTCACAATCATGGATGCCACATATACTGATACTGTAATAAAATTCCATATCGCATGTTTATGTCATTGAATGCCTATTCTTTCTAGAGATTTATTTACCAGAATACTCGCAGTCTAAACAGTTAATCTGCTAGCGTATGGTGAAACTTCGAAGTTATCGAAGGTGATTTTCGTAAAAGACTAAAAGACAGGCCAATACTTGTATGAGCTACGCATTGCACCCAATGCTGGTGTCGACTGGGCAAGTTATGAGTTAGCTACGACTAAGCCGACTTTAGTTCTGTCGATTACAATGCAACAGGTATGTAATTTTTAATCATAAGCTTTTCGATTTGCACATGGATCCACCAATTGCTACTAACTTTGATGTACGCCATAAATTATTTCAACATCAAAGAAGTTAGGCATAACGATGCACTTAGTAAAAGAGCCAAAGCAAGCTAAATCCATTAATATTGGCTTTAAAATGCGTCTCCTTATAAGTATTCGTTATTTGGTAAAGTCATAAGGCTATGTATAAACTTGTAAGATAACGGTGCTAATAAGAAGCAATTTTAACTTGCAACAAACCTTAAAATTGGGCTTGAAGCTCAATATCAAGCATTTACTTCCAGTTAACCATGAAAAATAATCAATTTTACGATAACAATTTCATACAAGATCTATTAATTTCTGTTGCTGCAATTTACACAATTTTTTTAAATATAATTACTTTAAGATATGTTAACATCACGTCGGAGTGATTGGAGAATCCCTTCTAATCACGACGACGGTCATTCACACTCAATGTTTAGCTATTGAAACGTTATCGCCAAGACAAATATCCTGCCCTGTATGAGGGTCCAGAGCACTTTCTATCTCAAAAAAATATTTGTGATTAATGAGACAAAACCTCGTTGATTAATTATAACATTTCTTAAGCGATTTTAACGGCTCGTGTGGCCTCCAATTCGAAATAATTCGACATGGGTCGCATATCTGATAAGTTGAAAATAGAATTGGACTTCATTTTTGCGTAATACACACTTGCAAGCCATGATTTCGAGTCGAGCAAGAAGCAGTGACACTATCACGGTTAAACTGAACTAACCTTTAAGCATTTAAAATGTAGAAATATACAGATTACACAACCGCTTAAGTGGTTATGTTAGGTCGAATCGTGTTTCCACATTGACATTCCCTCCGCATTTGCAAGATTTGGAATAATGCATTTTATTGTTCTAAGACAGATATATAGCCATTGAGTTAATTAAAAATGTATTATTATAAAATATATTATTAAAAACGCATAGTACTTTTCAACCTTATCTATTTCGCAAATTCAGAATCCGTACAAGCATTCTAATAAAAATACCAGCAGCCTCACATTTCAAATAGCGAAATTTCACTCATGACGTGCAATGGTAACAAAACTACTCCATAACAAGTTTTATAGCTTATAAACATCTTTTTGCTGGAACTAAAATAATTATTTAAAAAATAGCAGTGGTGAGCATCCCACATCGCAACTACGCAATATGGAAAAAAGGTAGCAAGCGTTAGACCCATGATCGTAAATCGAGGATTCATGTTTAAAACGAACCAATTTTTTTCTGACAAAAGTTGATTTCAGTGGCTAATTAGATATCAGACTATAGGCATTTCATAAAAAATATAAATTTACATTTGTTTCTTAGGAGTAAAAACAGGCAATGTCTATGGTAAACCTGCAAAGTTAAAACTCTTGTCATTTGCATTGCTTTAAAATTACCCTCCATAGAGAAAGACCATTAGCTCTGTCCAACGCCAACATGGCGCCTGACCTATTCAATTGCAGTACAACTTCTACGTGTAGATTTATTTGCGTATAAGATAGAGCATGAAGGCTTTGTCAGGCCCCAATAGCCTTGTTCTTAGTTCTGTCAAAGGCACGGATGACTCTTCGTCTTCCTTTGGAAATAGGACTCCTAATCTCATACAGTGAGGGTTATCTGTCCTGGTGATAACGTTAGAATAGTAAAATATTGAGTGTGGATGAGCGTCGGCGTGATTAGAATGGATTCCTCAATGACTCCGACGTGATGTTAATCTATCTTAAAGTAATTATATTCAAAAATTATTGTGCAAATTGCAGCGACAGAAATTGAAAGAGCTTGTTTGAAAGCATGTTATTATCAAATTCACTACTCTCAATGGCAAACTGAAGTTAAATGTTAGATACTGGGCTTCAAGCCAAATTTTAAGGTTCGTTGCAATTAAAAACATTTTCCTATAAGTTCCGTTATATTATAAGTGCAGACATTGCTTCATGATTTAGGTAAATTATTAAAGCTTTTAAAGAGCCGCATTTGGGCGTCAGTATTAACGGATCCAGCTAGCTTTGGCGTATCTACCAAGTGAATCGGTTGGTCTGAATTCCTTTATGTTGAAATAATTGATGACGTGCATTTAAGTGCTCCGTCCCACCCATGAAAGTATAATTAAGCTTAGTGGCATCTTAGAGTACCCACGATGAATATATTGGCTTTCGCTTATGATAGTCAAGCAGGTCTTTAGTATTAGAATAACTGCATATTGAGAGAGCGCAGAAAGTAGTATACACGTTGTAAAAAACGTAGCTTTTAAATAATTACTAAAATGAATGTTATAATTCTATGCATGAACCTAGCAAGCATTATGAAGCTTATGCCCAAGAGAAATGTATCTACTCTTAATATGGTATTAAGGGTATACCAACATAAACATATACTATGGACGTCATCAACGTTTTCTCTTAATATGTTTGTACATTTGCATTTCAAAGCATGCATCTTATATGGATGATATCTTTTCTTTAAAGGTGTGAACCTGTATTTGCCATATGCTACTGATTCAACTATATTGCAAAGTATTATCGGGAAATGAAACTGCTGGCATTTAGGTTTCCTTCCCAATAGTCATTAATCAACTTGAAATGCAACAACTGACGTAATTCGTAATTCAACAATATTGAATGCACATTTTGGGGAAAAAAGGAACGATTTTCACTTATAACGTCTTTCCCGTATCTCTATACCAAATATTTTAATATTTGCATCTGGCATGAAGTCATAAATGGAATAATAAATACAAAAACGTTAAACTAGGTTTACGGAACAATTTAATGGTCCAGGCTTAGAAGAATAGTCTGATCTATTTTACTTTCTTTAATGCGCAAACCTTTATTATTTATTATTTTAGCTGTTAAAATGCCTCCGCACCTCTATCGAATGCGTCACTAATTCGCACTTGTCTTTGATGACGTACGTCAGAGTGTTCCGCCACTACCCTGAAAGTTTAATTAAGCTTAATGGTATCCAACATTGCTTTCTTCTAATATCTCAGCTTTTGCATACAGTACGCCATCAAGCTCCGAATAAAATTTAAACAAAATCGATAATTTAGCCATAAATTGTGAGTAAGGTGGTTACACTCGTTTGGTCCTCCGACTTAGTGAGGCAAAT
Source organism: Anomotaenia brevis (assembly GCA_030710315.1). NCBI lineage: Eukaryota > Metazoa > Platyhelminthes > Cestoda > Cyclophyllidea > Dilepididae > Anomotaenia > Anomotaenia brevis. Next base: position 13,903 of record JAUOZQ010000772.1, on the reverse strand, counting down.
TTACTATTTTTCGTTGACTAACGATCGCGAATCTTTTAATTTGACATTTTTGAGTGTTAATAATGGCTTTGATGAACTAGGATGGACTTTTCCTTTTTTGTGAGTTTAACTCTAACCTAAACTCATCAAACACAGTGGCATAGTTTTAATATTTGATGTTTCAGAACCTGCCAAGCTCACTTTCACATTTCAATCATCAGGAAGAGTTTTAAATTTGTAGATTATGCCCTGATTTTCATAGATAAGAAATAAGTCCCTGCTTAGTGGGCGATTGCTCGATGATTCTTAATATTGAAAATTAGAGCTATAATTAGAAAAGTCGTCTGGCTTCGTAATAAAATAAAGGAGATAATTTGCCTAACATTTTTACCCCTTATACATCGTCTGAACACTTTTCAAATTGTCGTTATCCCTTACTTTCAATTTTACTGACTTTGTATTTACTTATTTTTATTATTGTAGCTGCATTTTTTGAGGGGGAATTTCGTAAACCATCTTCTAAAAGTTCTTTGATTCACACCTTCCTCTTCATAAATTCACTCAATGATTCTGAACTCTTTTGCTGTGATTTGTCCTTCCATCAACTCATAATGCTTTATATACTTCAAATTATTATTTGGTTCTTCAATGCCAGCGAAGATTAATTAAGGTAAAATTGCATTTTTCTCGTTCTCTCGTACAAAAGATTAAACAGTTTTATTTCCAAAAGATACTTTTTTTCTTCATCACCACTTCGAGATATATTCGTTTCATGAATAAAATGTACATTATATTGAGATTCCATTACACAGTAGAAATACAGTAGCCTAGTAAAGACGTAGCGACAAAAGTTTCTTGTTTATGCAGGCCTTTTGAAAATGGGCCACTAGAACTACCCTAAAATGTTCATACACCATCTCGAATTATTGCGGGGAAAATAGAGGCGAATTGGCATTAAATAAATAAATACACGCAAAAATGAAGGATAATGAGAACTGAATAAATCACATCAAAAAATTTTATTAGTCAAATATCATGGATATCGATAACAAGGTGATTTGTCTTCCAATTCCCATTGGTTGTATATGAATTCATTATCATCACGGGCAAATACGCTAACTGAAATAAAGTAATTAATAAAGTGAAATATTTGGTCCTTTTTAGGTATTTAGCGAAAGTAAGGAGACAGAATGCGAAACTTGGTGCTAAATCTCCATAAACGTTTAAAATTACGTTGCAATTTATTCACGAATTGGTGGCATTTTGAAGAACTACTTGGGTGGCCTGTAAAATGAAACAGAATGTTTGTGAAAGAGTTAAGGAACTATTAGTGTATATTTATATATTTCATACAATTTCCTGTAATTAAATTATATATTTTCTCTAGCCTTAATTAAAATATTTCCATGAATTTGAAGTAAATACAAAATTGTTAGATACATATATAATGATTTTAATGCTAAGTCTTTCTCATTTCCTATGCAATTTTTACAAAAATAATGTTGTCTAACATGTAACAACAAACAATTTAAAATGGATAATTTTTCGATCTACAAATCAGATTTAGACGCAAAATGGTACGTCAAAGGGATTAAAATACATTTTCGGAAATATTAGTTAAAATACGGTTCGTCTCAACAATGGATACAATCATTGGTCTTGCATTAGAAAAATCATTTCTTAAGAAATCCTTGTATTTCCTTTGATCAATGAAGAATTGTTTGGAAGCGAGAATAATCATAGCATCCCCAATATTGTTGAATTCTCGGGGACTTTACACCCAAATACCTAAAATTAATTTCAAAATGCGATTGCATTCTAGCTAAAAGTACTATCATTGGCTGGTATTACTTGCATTGATTCCAGTACGACAGCTCTCCAGTGTTACTAGTTTCGTTAATTAAACTTAGTGCATTCGACTCTCTGTGGATTAGGAAGCAGTGATTATTGGGACTGCATTAGTGCTTCAATAGACATCGTAGACGATTTAACGTGTAATTCTTGGAAACAACAGCAAATGTTGCAAACGAACATACTGATGTCCCGTTCTAAATTGTTTAATTGAAAGCAGAACAGTTACCTCCATTTGCTTAGGTTATTTGGTGCTGAAATCCCAAAAACGAAATAATTATTAAAAGAAACTTTCAAAAAACGATAGAAAATATTAGAATGGATATATTTGGAATCAACCAAGACTGGAGCTCATACATAACATAATACAAAAAATCCTCAAGCACACGTATGCAGTTGCGCAATGACTGTTGTATGGCATCTGCTATCTGACGCGTTTGATTCGCAGTTTGGAATGAGTAAACACCTGAAAGTATAGACAGTTTTCTAACGGTTCTTCTAACTTAATCGTCTACTACGAAATGTTTTCCTGTTTCAATGTGGGCTTAATGTGAATCTTTTTATTGGGGATTTCGGGAACAATTAATTTGCGGTTCTTATGGCGGCGGTTATTATAAGTTAAATCTTCTACCATTACAGCCTAATTTTCGTGTCAACTGCACATATTTTAAAGTAGACACAGGGGTTGAACAAAATAGTGGAAAAAACCAACATTCTCACCATAACCCTTGAACATGGCATATACAATCCATGTTTTTTTGCAATTTTGTTATTTGATATATTTATCTGAAATAATTATTTTACTGCACTTGAAAAACCGGTTATAACATTATAAATTACAGACCTCTTGGACTTTCAAAAAGAAAAGTTGTTGGTGCTCGTATGGCAGGTAGTTTCTTAAAGTACTGGCTGCCGCCTTTGTAGGAGAATCAACCAGTTTGTAAAGGGAGGGTCGCACTTAGATTCTCCCCAAAATGGGTTACATATTTCTAATTGGACGGCTTTTCTACCGGAGAAAGAATAGGAGGCGTGTGTACCCGAGCGTATATTAGATACGTGTGTGCTAAGTGAGGAAAGCACTCAAGTGCTTTTTCGTAGTACAGAAACAAGGCGGCATGACGGGGTGTTGGTGGACGGGGTTGCGTGTCTGGAAAGCTGTCCGGATTTTAGTTTGTCGCGTCTGGGGAGCTGACTTCCCACTGAGCCGGAGAGGAGAATAAGGGGCTTGGTCAGGCCACACTAGTTAGAGGCAACAGTTGTGTTAAATTTATTGCATTATGTTTTTAAAAAGAAGCCGACTGCTCAGTGAGTCTTAGTGATTTAAGCAGTCATTTTTCCTCATTAAAAAAACATCTCTCGTAAGACATTCCTAAAGCTTTCTAGTAATTTATATTACTTTTTCCAGATACTTACAGCAAAAGCACCCTGTACACCTTTCAAAAAGCTCTTATACTATCTGGAAAAGGCAATATGTCTAATAGAGGTTCTTACTGTTGTTGATCCCCGTAGCAAGAGAATCGAGGTGCAGCCATTCCACCACAAGATCGTCCTTCTGCTTTTACATGAAGCAAAAATTTGTCGTACTTGCGATTTGTGTGATTTTTTCTAGTATTAACGACATCTAATGGAGCGAAATCGGGAATTTACTCGAAAAGGAGCCATTTTATGAAAAATCTCTAATGATAAGTTGAGTAGCCCTGGAGAGATGCTCGAATGCATTTTCGCTCCCTTAAGATCAGAACATACGAAACTCGCACTAATGTAACTGGAAAACGGAAAATCTCGGTCATCCCTGTTTGAACCAAATTTTGGGATTTAGACTTTCTGAACGACGCCGGCTGTCCACTCGACAGCCAATGATTTGACTTCATTAAACATCAGGAATGGAGTGGTAAACCAAAGTCGCATCTCTTCGTCTGCTTGATTGATGAACATAGATCACTTCAAGCCATAAACTCTTTGATCACCTCTGTATCTTATGCTACTATTAGCTTCCTTCCGGATGTTGAGTTTTCAAAATCAGAGAGAAGAGAAGACGTCCGTCCAGGATGTGTGTGTGTGGAATCAAGGAAGGCAGATATGTTAAGATAGGGTTGACCTGCTTTGTCGGTAAACAGCATGACCAATTAGATCAGGCCAGTGCACTCAGTTAAACGGAGATTAGCATGTCCATGTGTAGTGGTGCGAAGATACTCTCAAGTCACTCTAGGGTTGTAGAGCTTATGCGCTGCACAGATATGGATACGCTTTTCAAGAACAGGGCGCTAACGACCACGGGACAACCACAAATCGCTTCAGCATGATTTGTGTTCGGTCGCCTGAATATGCGTTCGCAACTCCCTTGGGTAGCGAGCAAGCAACACCTCAGCCACCATAGGCTGGTTATTTCTCCTAATGCAAGTTGATACTTCCAACTTCGATTTTCTCCTTACCCCAGACGCTCTTGGAGGACCTTTGCGGGAACCAGTTAATGGCACAGTTTTTGACTCTTCTAGATTTCGATGGTTTTAAATCTGGTACCTGGTCCTTCCTTAAAGTCGCTTCGTCCTTCTACGAATCTACGACAAGTCTTTTGAAGTTCACTTTCGATAAACGTTTACCAGTCTTCCTTTCAGTTCCCTCTTACCTCTGTGTCATATCCATTTTCCATAGTGTCTCTTCTGAAAGTGTTACACAGCATAGAGGGACTTCTGAAACTAATTCCAAAAGTGTTCCAGAGTGCTTTAACTTGCTTAAAGGTGAAATTTTTCTTTTATAAAAAAAATCACTGCTTCATCCACTCTCGACAACATTTTGGATCAAACGACAGTGATATTTTTTCATAGATCCAATCTGGCGTTCACCAGTTAGGTTCACAATTCGTACATATAGAAAATTGCTTAGGCACACTTGTAGCTCCATTATTTTTCGTGCTCATTTTCTATGCTGAATTCCTTTCCTCGGGTCTTTCTTGTTCTAGGAGTGATTATTTCAGGAAGGATTGCCTAGGGAGTTACGCGTACTTCCCGATGCATCAGGATTTCAGCTGGAGATCTTCCCTATAAGGTTAGACGCGGAGTAGGTCGATGTGCCAACAGGAAACCTTAGGAACTCTTCGTAGTATGTCGGCAAATAGTTTCGCTTGACTGTTGGATTGAAGGTTTGGGAAAAATAGTGTAAACATTGCAAAATAAACGAAATATATTTCCACAGTCTGAATTTTCCAGGGTATTGAGTCATGCAAATTGTAAAGTGTTGGATCCAGAGGAACTTTGGCCTCCCGTTCTTTCAAGACGATAGCGGTGGAATTCGACTTCTAACTTGAATCTCCAAAACCGACAACCATGAATGCCCCAAAATACGAAGATTGAGGTGGAAGTCAGATGAGATGCCCAACTGCATTAGAATGTTCCTCGGTCCTTTCACAATTCTAGCTGCTGCATTATCATCTTGAAAGTTGTCGGCATTCTCCTCTGGAAAGCATAGCTCTTGAACAACCACAGGACAATGAACTTAGTCGTCCAACATTCCTGAATAATTTCAGCTGTTAATTCTTCTTCCGTGAAAGGAATTCAATGGCTCAAATGCAGATTTCCAAGAAATAGTACCCTTGATCAACATTCGAGATCTCCGCCATGTTTCACAGTTGGAAGTAGGCAGCAGTCTGGATTAAATGCTTCTCTCGGCTCAGCCGGCGGTCGAAAATAAGGCAGCGATGATTTAGCAGAGAAAATCACATTTTTCACTGCTCCAGGGAACAATTCTGCTGGAGACTTCTACACCATCAATCTAAAAGCTTAGACACATTAGCCGTCATTGAGAACAGAAGTTTCCTAATTGTAGCTTTTCCGAGGTAGAACCCAGCTCCCGTGTGCAGCTCCCGGCGGACAGTTTTTGTGGAAACAGGGTTATGTAGGTGTTCACTGAGGAGCTCTGCAGTGATTCTAGGAGGCGTGGTTTTGTAATTCTCTCTAACAATTCGATTTGAGGGTGTTCGGCGGTCTCTTTTTGCTGAGGACGACGTATTGCCTTCCCTTTCAAAGACGGCGGCTATTGCCTTTGAGACAGTACGCCAAGCATTCGGGGTGGAGCAGTTTCTGTTATATTAGCGCCTGGGATACGAGCCCCGTCAATTTGCCTCTTTCAAAGTCCAAGAGGTCTGCCAATCTATTAAATAAACAGTAAAACTTTAAATTGTTTCAAATTTTCATCGTTATAACATGATCCAAGGTTATGATTCCAAAATGCTAGGTTTTTCTACTGTTTTGTCCTTCCCTTGTACGTGACTGATGTATCTGTCGGCACAACTCTTTCAAGCTTCGACCACAGATTCGATTTCCATTAACGGTAACCCGTGTGTCCAGAAGCTTCGATCGAGAGTAATAAGGGTGAATTTGCAAGAAGCTTGTTGTACAACACCAGTCTTTGGTCATTTTGAAATTACGTTGACTGTGACGGGATAACGAATGCTTTTTTCGAGATATACGGAAATTCGGGAACAAGGAAACTTCTTCAGTACTTCCTTGTTGCCTTGTCTTGCGCATGGACCAAGTTAATTTAATGATCGAATTTACAGACACTATCAATTTTGTGTTCCTTTGTCTCTTCGGAAGAAAGTTTGAGACAACAGAATCAATGTTTTCCACCTTTTGTGACTTTAAAATTTTTGAATGAGACAGGCCAAGATCTTTACTTGGTCCGAGACCCATAAAGTGATCGAATTTGTCGAAAAAGTCAAGTGACGGTTAAGCTGAGTTACTTGGTGTGGTTAGACTTTCTGTGAACCTGGAAAGTTGCATGGCTTCGTGATGCTGAGTATACGTCAACCCGGCGACTACAACGTCACTGTTAAGTTTTCATTCGTTTAGCTATTCCAATTATATTCCATTTGATTGGCTACGGAGCAGACTACCAACTAGGTTTGCCAGGCTTGCTGTGAGACAGAGGACATGATAGTAACGTGGCCTTCCAGACTGCGTAGCTAAAGTCGCGCTGAGCAGGTGATGCGAATACTCACTCTTCTCTGTATTCCAATGATACTGAGCATATTTTAAAGGCACTGACTAACACTATCTCAAGGCCACACAATGAGTAGTAGTTATCGCATAAGAGGCCTATGAACTGGTGCCTTGACGATGAGTTTGTTCATTTCCAGTCTGTTACCCTAACATGGAATACTTGAGAGACAATTATTAAAACGGTACTAGCAATCACTTGTAGTATCATTTCAACGTTTGGTTAGAATTCAAAATGATTTCCGTTATAAACTGCTCATTTAAACAAGTAAAATTTGGATAGCAGGCGTCCGTCCTTACTGAAACGCGAATCGGATCGGTATATGACATAATTGAACGAAATTTAAAGGGGTATTTTGGAACGTCTTATGGGGAGGGACATTATTTTTCCCACTTCGATGCATTTAAAAAAAACCAATCATTGTTTTGAGAATAAAAAAATGGAAATTTGCATGAATGAAACCGTGTTAAGATGGGAGTACGTCCCAAGAGTCGCTTGTGGCATATAGTGTTTCATAAACAGTTCTAGAAAGGAAACCCACGAGCCGACGAAGCGGCTAGAGACATTCACTCAGTTTACCACCTTTTGGAGATGAAGATGAATGCTTTTAAGGCTTGAACAAAGCATAATTGGCAATTATAACGCAACTGATACCGCAGTACTTTTTTCAAGTGCCGCTTCAAGGAGGTCGTCGTGGAGAGGGAAATTTCCAATTGTCGAATTTCTTAGACCATCTTTTGCAAACGGCTTCCCTCATTCACACAAGCCGTTTTATCATCCAGGCAAATGATTTTAGCCGCTTCTGTTCGGCAAAGAGCAAATAGATTCATGTGATTGAATCCTAACACAAAAGTAATGTGTAAAGCCATTAGAAGTTCTAAAATGCTACTAAATGTCTTTAATTTCAATGATAATTTGCAGATAGAACTTATGGGAGGTACTGAGAGATCAACCAGCTGCGTTTTCCAGCGTGTTTCACCAAGTAAAATCATTTATAGCCTAACAATGGACTGTTAATTTAAAAGGCCCGGATATTTAACGGCACAGAGCTATGCAGAGGTGACAAATTAGAAACTATTGGAGGGATGGCCATTCTCGCACAAAGCCTGACCCACTAATCAGTTAAGAGTAAATTCCGTTGACATTACGCCTCGTCCCCTTGAATCACTGCTTGTGGATTCTCAATGGTTCGGCTCTTGACCAAATTAACAGGTCACCTAAAATGTGGACACACTCGACTTAAAATGGTCTGGCGCAAACGTCTCGTCATCTTACACTTGGTATTTGCTGTCTTGAAGGGAACTCCATTGCAGCTATCCACTTCATGATGAACATTCCTGTCTATTGGTAAATTGCAACTGACCTTATATATTATTTTCGTACTGAAGAAGATTACACAAATGTATTAGGATATTCAAATTTTGCTTCAGTTGATTCGAGGTGTCTAAAAAACTGTCCAAGTATTCAATTGATTCCCTAGCAAGTTCGTATATCTTATAAATTTTTTCGGTGAGGGTAAACCTTCATAAAATGATTATCCTCAATTTTAACCATCGACGATTTCGCAAGTTTGTATTAATTCGTTATCGGTTATCTGGCTTACATTCCAAGATGATACGGCATCACTTTTGTTTCCTAAAGTAGCCATATTCGTCCAATTTTAAATAAAGATCGTAAATATAAATGCAATAAAGACGATTTTATTTCGCTCAAGGCGTCGATGTGCAACATTGGTTTGCTAAGATTCACTTTACCACTTCTGCATTTACACAAACTCATTACGCAAGAACCACCTATTCTTATAAACGCGAAGATTCTAAAATATTAAAGTTTGTTTGTCAACAAAATAAGAATAGAAAGAATAGAGATACATATGTCAGTAAGATGTATTCTAAATTATCCAGTCATTTGTTTGTACTCGGCAAGTTAGCGATCTGGGGCTCTAGAAATGATTACTTGTCAATGTGGTGCTTGCTTTACAAAAAACCTATAATACGTTTCTAAGCTTGTATTTGTCCCCATTAAAGACAAATTCTACTTCTTAAAAAGTGATAAGTAACGCTGATTTGATTTTGCATGTGGATATGTGCCTTTAGGTTTGAGTATATATTGTCAATTACGTTTTTACTAATAATCAAAATTATTGCCATCTAGGTAACTTGTCTTGCTTCCTAATTTGGTCTATAGCAAGGATCTGGAAAATCGATTCACTCTGTCTAATTATAATAAAATCATATCTCGTCAGTATGCCACTTCAAGACTTCAATTTGGCAAATTCAAAGGCACATAAACGGTAACCATATTCTTAAGCCTGAATCAGTAACATGGGAACATTTGCCTATGAATACCAGGAATAACTATTGAATTGATATCACCAATCCTCAGTGGTAACTTTAGTGAAATTTGGCATGGTATTGAGATCCTTTGCTTGGAAGGGGAGCCTTCATTATTCTAAAAAATGTTTGGAATTCTTCAGATGAAACCTTATTGATTTAACATCGTATTATTTAAACAATTTCAATTACTCGTGTGGCCTCGATTTCGAAATGCTTTAGCACAGAATACGTTTTCAGTTCCTCTACCCACCTAGGTATTCAGTCGTCACATTTGCGAAGATGTTCTATCCGAGTGTCAAGAGATAAGATTGGCCGAATTATGCCAACAAAGTCTGGGTTAATGCTCGACTGAGTTTAAATTAGAGGTACATATCGGTTTTTCTTCAGGGAGAGAGATCAAACGATATTGTAGATTTTTAGTAAAATTCGCCGCATAGACCTAATGATTTAGCGAACAAATTATTTAATAAGAAAAAAACGTCAAAATTTGATGCAATTTTTGATAGCGGTGCACTAAAATAAATGGATTGATTTTGCATTACGAAATAAATTACTTTTAATCTGATTTAACTTTTTCATGTAAAGCTACATTGTCAGATGAAGGTGCGCTCATTTGTTCGAAATTTGAAGGCAATTGAAGAATGGAAATGAAGACAATGATTTTGGTGCAAGTTTATAGCTATAAATAAAACTGTGGAGTGGGCTTTGATTTAGCAAAACCGAAGAGATCCAGTGCTGGCTGAATAATACTCGACAATTTCTGGCAGCCCTGTCAAAGCTTATAATGATTAATCTTGTGTAGCTTTACTGGACCATGCCTATAGGTCGCTTGAAGAGTCGTGATTAATGGTTTCTGATGGATTATCATAATAGTCTGCATGTAGGTGTTGTGGTTCTTCTGGAAGAAGCGGACAACTTGCAGGTCGCTCCTACTAGCCTGTTTGTACCAATTTATCTAAATCGCCCTAAGACCGTGAGTTTTAAAACAAATCTCCGTGATTCAGGTATCGGTACCCTTAATCTTACTAGTCGCTGACCTCTACATAGGCACGGAAAATAATGTCTTACATTTGCAAGGTAAAGAACGGGCTACATCGCACTTTTCTTAAAAATCCTAAAAAGCATTCTCGAAAATAGACCAGCCGCCTCACATTTCAAATGGCGAAATTCCACTCATGACTCTCAATGGTAACAAACTACTTCATGAGAAGGTTATGTTTGGAAATCTTTTTTTTAATGCAGCCGTGAGCATCGCATATCGCAACTGAGCAATTAAAAATCCCTTGAAAACGCCACAAAGTATGTGAATTTTCTTGGACTAATGCATAATTTACGTACTCCACCTTCCAACCTGCATATTACTAATTTATTTCGCAGACAACACAGGTTTCCTATAAAGGTCAGTGAATAATTTCAAATTCTCCATTTCATAGCTTGCCTGAGAAATTCAAAGTGATTTTTATTAAAAATATATTGGGTTTTAGTCAAGATGCCTATGAGTTATTTCAAGTAAATGACAAGAAGTTCAAAATATAGCTGAATTGTTGAATTTGTCCTGGTATCTTCTGCAGGTGGTTATTCAGAGATATTAAATGATACTATCTAACCTCTACAAATATTCCTCAGTTTTCTATATTTAAAGTGTACCGACTTTTTTAAACTGGAATTAATGATAAGGCAGTCTTTATCTTCTTCCTCTTCTCCGATCAACCGTCGTAGGAGAGTCGTTTTACAGGAAATGATACAAAATGCATTGTAACCCTGCATATTTTCTTTTATTGTATGAACCGTGAGAGAATACAGGCATATTCTAAACATCACTGAATAAGAGGATTTACATAAGACTTTATGACACATTCTCTACGTGACAAATTCAAGCTAAAACATTTTCTTCAAGAGTAAATGTGTCTGATCAACCAATTGAGAGGGGAATCAGGCCAGCGTTAAAGTTTTCAATGCATTTGAAGATATAAATACGAACTTGCCGTTTCTAAAGGGATTCCGGGTCAAAAGAGAACGAAAAATTGAATACTGCCAGTTTTGAGAGGCAGAGAATATGAATTTCTTTAAAGTTGTTATGTTCTTTGTAATTTTATGAAAATTAAGGTTAAAATACACTGAGATTACACTTTTATGGGAAGGATGGTAGAGTAATTTTAACTTTTGTTCAACATTATTCTCAGCTTCTCAGGCAGCGAAATTAAGAAAATGATAATGTTTTTAAATATCGGTCAAGGATATGATGATTTCGAAGTCCCATTGCATTTATGTTAATGTTTATTTACTATCTCCAGCTTTTTTCCTATTCATCAATCTTTAGAAATGATTCTGTTTAACTATTTCATTGAGTTATATATGTATGCTACTTACTGCAATTTCAGTAAATTGCGAAACAGTTTCTAATGTCTTAAATCTTATATCTTAAATAGGCTTGACATTTATTTTTTTAAATGCTAAGTTTCGATATATATATTTGGATGAAGAAAATCTGGATTGCAGTCGACTGATCTGGTGCGATGGAATATTATTGGGGTTGATAACAGTAACAAAAGGCATTTGGATTTGCATTTCCGCTATCTGATTTATGAAGGACAAATTAAGTATCAAGGCCTTATATAGGCTTTGAAATGTATCGCAACCTGTAGTAGTAATGGAAATCCTCTTGAAAAACCCTGCTCTGTCATATAGGCATCATAACAGACTTATCCCAAATAATTGTTTGATAGCAACTGAATTTCGAATGCCCAGCAAACTCTTTGCAAGCTAATATGAGATTAAAAAACATTTTTTTATAATTGAAGATAGTTGTTCTAAGAGAAACGCATAGCCGATATTGAAAATCCAAAAGCCTTGCAGAAACAACTTTCCTGCTTGCTGTCTTCACAGCTAAAGAAAAGCAGGAGTATATTTCTAATTACATTTTCGGTCTTAATGAGCATTTACAGTACTGATAGACTTAAGCTTCATGAATATTCCCTGTGATTAAGTAAAACCTGCATAATCCTTATTGAGTTCATGTAGCTGTGAATGTGTTATGTTTAAATCTTGTGTATTAATAAAGCCATAAATTTATCATCTGGGAAGAGATTTTCAGGATTACTGCTAGCCATGAAATATCAGGCACATGCAAAACTCCTCATCTGACCTCTGGTGCTTGACGTGACCTCCTTAATGGAATCGTGTAACTGATCGGGTGAGCATGAGTCCATAGAAAACACTACGATGTTCCATTATGTGTTAAATATTTAACCCATCCTAAACGATACATGTGACTCTTTTTCAGGGGACCTTGAAATCGAAGCTTAGAATTTCTTGACTAAGCTGGAATTTGTTTAAATTGTCTTTTCTTTTTGTAGATCTGATCGGAAGATGTTAGCACTAAATATAATGTTCAGTTAATTCCATTAGGCCAATTATAAAGGATATGTATCTGTTCTGAGCTGTCAGTGAGCTCTAGAGGCATTTCTAATTTGCCTGACAATAATCACACCTTTAACGATACTGCTTTTCTGGGAAACCATGTTCTCTTGGTGTATATAATATGTCGAAAATCCTGTGGTTTTATTATGCCACAGAGATCCATTGTGCGAATAGAAAAAAGGTTCTTATATGAATTTATATTGGATAACTAACAGGGATCGAACAGTCTAGCAAAGTGAAATAGGCAACAACCATTAAGAATCGCAAATATACCTTCCGCTAGTAAAAGTTCGAGGTGGTCGTACTCCAGTGTCTCGAAGAGTCCTTTCGAGAGATGCACATAGTCGTATCACACAAATAAGATTTTAAATTCCACTCTTGGAGCTGACAAGACTGAATACGATCCAGGATACAGCAATCCTCTACAGCATGGACAGGCTGCAAAGTGGATGGTTTCTTTAATATTTGACATTAGCTGACCATCTAGATTTGACTGAAAAGAAGTATTAACTTAACTGCACTTGAACAGTTTCTTCTTAAGGACTAACGGATACCCTGGGCAGTGTTGGATACTATTCCAGAGTGTGATTTTGGCAAAGCGACGAAGATTTTCTATCTCGAAACTATGACAATTTTTGGTCCAGTGCATATCGAGTGGAATCTGTCTCTGCATGTTAAGAATTCGCAGGATAGACTACGACTTATCTGTAAAATTCTGTCAAAGTGTATATTGTCAGAAGCACTGAAAACACTGATGTTTATGGCATAAGGCTTGCACTTTAGAGCCTTTCTTTGGAAAGACTGATGTATTCTTGATGTCGAAGCCGGCTCCGTAACTACGTCTATCAACTTTTACCTAAAGTGCAGGATAGCATCCGAAGGCGTCCCTTACCGAGTACCTAAGTACATTTCTCGTCATTGCTTTTGTTAAAGTAGCTCTCCACCCAAAATCACTGTAAAATTGTGAATTGCAAAACGATAATGTCCTGGCAATGGGTAATAGTGGCTAATGCTCTAAGAGGAGCTGGCTTTTTATCTTTCGAGCTATCCCATAATTCCTCTCGGAAAATGTGACTAAATTGCACGATGAGTGTGCTTTCACTTTTCAACAGTGAATTCTTTCAATTTTTTAACAAGCTATCTGCTCCTTCATTTTGCAAGCCTTCTTTGGAAGGATGTGATTCGAAGAACACACTAATTTCAGTTTCAGTCTCTTTCTGGGGCATTATATATATGTTCTTTGTGAATTTTGAACAAATGAAACAAAGGACCAAATGTAACATTATATTAGGTATTCTTGATAATCGATGAATTCCCTCATT
>JAUOZQ010000771.1:0-24015 GCA_030710315.1 Anomotaenia brevis | reverse complement strand
TAAGATGACGAGACGTCTGTACCAGACCTTTTTTAAGTCGAGTGTGTCCACATTTTGGGTGACCTGATAATCTGTTCAAGAGCCGAACCAATGAGAATCCACAAGCAGTGATTCAAGGGGATGAGGCATAATGTCAAGGGAATTTACTCTTAACTGATTAGTGGGTCAGGCTTTGTACGAACATGGGCATCCGTCAAGTAGTATCTAATTCGTCACCACTGCATAGCTCTGTGCCGTTAAATATTCGAGCCTTTTTAATATACCAATTCAGTATTAGGCCATAAAAGATTTTACTTGGTGAAACACGTTGGAAAGCGCAGGTGGATGGTCTCTCAGTATCTCCCATAAGTTCTGTCCGCAAGTTGCCTCATTTAAATTGAAATAAATTTAATTTTATTTCGAGTTATGATTTACTCAAATGAATCGAATTTTGCTTTGCCGAACAGTAGCAGCTAAAATCATCTGCCTCGATAAAAAACGGCTTGTGTGAATGAGGGAAGCTGTTTGCAAAAAAATTACTAAGAAATTCACAAGTGGCAATTTCCCCCTTCACGAAAATGAAGATCTAATTGGGCGACGTCTGGTTGAAGTTATAGGATGACCTCCTTGAAGCGGCACTTGAAAAAGTACTACGTTGTCAGTTGCGTTAGAATTGCCAATTAAGCTTCGTTCAAGCCTCAAAAACATTCATCTTCATCTCCAAAGGTGGAAAACTGAGTGAATGTCTTTAGCCGCTTCGTCGGCTCGTGGGTTTCCTTTCTTGAACTGTTTATGAAACACAACGTGCCACAGGCGATTCGTGGTTCGTACTCCCATGTCAGCACGGTTTCATTCAAGAAAACTTCAATTTTTTATTCTCAAAACAAAGTTTGGCTTGGTTTAATGCATCAAGGTGGAAAAATAATGTCCTTCCCCATAAGTCGTTGCAAAATGTCCATTTACATTTTGTTCAATTATGGAATGTACCGATACTATTCGCGTCTCAGTAATGACGGACGGCTGCTATCAAAATTTTACTTGGATAAATGAGCAGTTAATCACGGAAATCGTTCTGAATTCTGATCAAACGTTGAAATCATACTACAAGTGATTGTTGGCACCGTTTTAATAATTGCCTTTCAAGTACTCCATGTTAGGTTAAGTGACTAGTCCGTCTATAGTAAATGAATAAACACATCGTCAAGGCACCAGCGCATAGGCCTCTTATACGATAACTACTACTCATTGTGTGGCCTTGAGGCAGCGTTCGTCAGTGCCTTTAAACTGTGCTCAATATCATTGGAATACTGAGAAGAGTGAGTATTCACATCACCTGCTCAGCGCGACTTTAGCTACGTACTCTGGAAGGCTTTGTTACCATCATTTCCTCAATCTCACCGCAAGCCTGGCAAACCTAGTTGGTAGTCTGCCCCGAAGCCAACCAGTTAGAATATAATTTGAATAGCTAAACGAATGAAAACTCAACGATGACGTTGTAGTCGCCTGGTTGACGTATACTCAGCATCACGAAGCCATGCAACTTTCCGGGTTCACGAAAAGGCTGGCCACACCAAGTGACTCAACTTACTCAACTCACTTGACTTTATCGACAAAATCGATCACTTTATAGTCCGCAGGCTAAGAACAGACCCTGGCATGTTTCATTCATCGATTTTATGAACACAAAAAGGAAAAACAACAATTCTACTTCTGGCGAGACGAGGGAACAGTCTGCCGATCACACAAAATTGATGGTACGCAAAATTTCAATCATTAAATTAACTTGGTCCATGGACAAGACAAGGCAACAAAAAAGTATTTAAGAACAGACCTTGGCCTGTCTCGTTCATCAATTATAAGGTCACAAAAGGTTGAAAACATTGATTATGTTCCCTCAAACCTTCTTCTTCCGGGGAGACGAAGGAACAGTTTGCCGCTCACACAAAATTGAGGTTGCGTATAAATTCCATCATTAAATTAACTAGGTCCATGGGCAAGACAAGGCAACAAGGGAGTACTCAAGAAGTTACCTTGCTCCTGAATTTCCATATATCTCGTAAAAAGATAGAATTTGTTGTGTCGTCGCAGTCAATGCAATTTCAAAATGACCAAAGTTTAGTGATGTACAACAAGCCTCTTGCAAAGCCACCCTTATTACTCTCGAAGATTGAAAGTTTTGTGCTGAGAGATACATCAAGCACATACAATGGATTGACAAAACAGTAGAAACACCTGACATTTTGGCATCATAACCTGGGAATATGTTCTAAAATATGATAATTTGAAACAATTTAAAGTTTAATATCCAAAATGGCAGACCTCTTGGACTTTCAAAGAGGCCAAATTGACGGTGCTCGTATCTCAGGCGCTGGTGTAACAGAAACAGCCCCACCCCGAATTGGTCCTTCAAAAACGTCCAGGACAATCGAAAACCGAGGTTGTAAGTGTAAATTTGCAATGGGAGAAACAACCAGCCCGTGATGGCTGAGGTGTTGCGTGCGCGCTTCCGTACGACGTTGTGAACGCTTATTCAGGCGACCGAACACAAACCATGACTAAGCGTTTTGTGGTTGTTCCGTGGTCGTTAGCACCCTGTCCTTGAAAAGCGTATCCATATCTGTGCAGCGCATAAGCTCTGCAACCTTAGAGTGACTTGAGAGTATCTTCGTACCACTACCCATTGACATGCTAATCTCCGTTTAACTGAGTGCACTGTCCTGGTCTAATTGGTCATGCTGTTTACCGACAAAGCAGGTCAACCATATCTTATCACATTTGCCTTCACTGATTCCACACACACACATCCTGGACAGACGCCTTCCATTCTCTCTGATTTCAGAAACTCAACATCTTGTCTTGGGTAATTGCCCAATCCAGATCAACAGAATTTATGGCTTGAAGTGAACTAAAGCAACATCATTGAACAAAATTAAAGCAGACGAAGAGATGCGACTTTGGTTTACCACTCCATTCCTAAGCCGTATGTTCTGATCTTAAGGAAGCGAAAATGCATTCGAACATCTCTCCAGGGCTACTCAACCTATCATTACAATTTTTTTTAAAAATAACTCCTTTTCGAGTAAATTACTGATTTCGCTCCATTAGATGTTGTTAACAATAAAAAAATCACACAAATCGCAAATGACAAATTATTGCTCCATCTAAAACAGAAAGACGATCTTGTGGCGGAATGGCTGCACCCCAATTCTCTTGCTAGACGGATCAACAGCAGTAAGAACCTCTCGTAGACTTAACACCTTTTCCAGATAGTATAAGATTGATTAACCGTTCCGAGCGCGATTGAAGACTAACGGAGCAGAGTGTTTATTATAAGCACGCTTACCAGAATGTTGGCTAGAAGCTCAAGTAGCATAGGAACAAGCGGACATGACTCAGACTTCGATTGGGGACAGGGGAATCCAGTAGTTTTAGGACATGACAGCAACTAGGCTGACTGTCGAGACAGCAGAGGTGACTTCAAGCCGGGACAGTGATGAGATTCGAGACCATGGAAGGCAATCACATGCGCATATGCTGGATTTAAAAAAGGGAATTCTGTAAAAATCCCGAGATATGCCTAAAATGTATTGTTACTTATTGCTTACTCAATGATTAACAGGAAAGTATATTCTTGATTAAATTGAAAGATTTGTAGATTTGATTCGTTCATATCAATTCCTTTTGGCAACATCACAATTTAACAGAAGCCAATCAGATGAATCCTCCCTATGTTTTGATGATTAATAATTTTCCGATTCCTACCATACGAACATCAATCGTAGTTAAAAGACCACGAAATTTCGATTTACAAATAGCCATTTTCGTGTAACGTCGTATCTAGATTGAGCTGAATTTCAGAAAAGTGCTAATCTTAGTTTAAGTGTTAGTTTCTCTTACGATCAACAATTTAACTAAGAACTTTCTCTATTCCAATAATGAAAATCCACACCTTCAACTACAATTTCGAATGAACAAATATAAAATGTGCTTTTAATGATCCAGCAATATTGTTCTTTCCCCTTAATTGAATTATCAGTAATCGAGCAAGATATTGCCACATAACAGTAAATAGGCCAGTGCTTGATTCACGACACGGCTTTCATGAGTAAGTAAAAGTGGCCACGATGGTCTAATCAGTAATTTCCGGTAAAAAATATAAATCGCAACTTACTTTCCACCTCTATGATTGATGCCCAGCGCTTCTTGGAGGGTGCATAGAGTGCTTTTGCTTTGTGAATGACTTACGAGATATGTTTTGTTAATGAGGAAAAATGACTGCTTGAATCACTAGGACTCACAGAGCGGTCGACTTCTTCTTAAAAGCATAATGCACTTAATTTAACGCAACTGTTACCTATAACTAGTGCGGCCTGACCATGCCCCTTATTCTCAGCACCGGCTCAGTGCAAAGTCAGCTACCCAGACGCGACAAACTAGAATCCGGACAACGTCCCAGACACACAGCCCTGTCTAAAAACACCCCATCATGCCCCTTTCATCCTGTACCATGTAAAAGCGCTTGAGTGCTTTCTTCTCTTAGCACATACGTATCTAATAAACGCCGTGGGCACACGCCTCCTCTTCTTCCTCCGATAGAGGAGCCATCTCATCAGGGATACGTAACCCGTTCTGGAGAGAATCTAACTTGTTAATTCTCTTCCAAAGGCGGCAGCCAGTTCCTTCGAGAAAATATCTGCCTTACGAGCACCAACAATTTGGCCTCTTTGAAAGTCCAAGAGGTCTGTCATTTTAGAATGTTATAATGAATTTTTTAGTGCCAGTAAAATGTTCATTTCAAATAAATATATTAAATAACAAAATTTCAAAGCAAAACCTGGATTGTTTATACTATGTTCAAGGGTTATGATGTGAAAGTTTGGTGTTTCTACTATTTTGTCCAACGCTTGTGTCTGCTTTAAAATAGGTTCAGCTGACACAAAAAAATTCGCTGTAATAGTGGAAGATTTAACTTGAAATAACCATGTACAATTTACATGGGAAACGTTATCAAACACTTCTTTCTTCGACTGATTGAGCGTTTGTAGCTAAGAGTTGGAGAGGTTGACGAGGAAGTATATCGGACTGGTGTAATTCAGCAGTTTTTTAGAATGGCCCATCGATCCGTTTGACTTTTGTTGATGTGTCTGTTATTAGCTGCCCTCACTACAATTCAATTCTCAACTACAGTGGTAGAAATTCCATGTGGATTTAAAAATGTAGATCTGTTTTTTTTTAAATTTTCAAGTTAATTGCACGAATTCGATTGCAAACTGTTGAGAGACCATAATTTTCTACCCAATTTGATAGGTCTCATGATTAATTGTAGTTAAAGTTCCGAGGAATGTGGTCTAATCGGAAGGATGAAGTAAAAACGAAGCTGAAAGAAACTGGATTGAACGCGAGGTCTTAGAGTGAAACGTATTGCCTCCGGGGCACCTCCCCAGCCAAATACCTCCACTTAGAGTTGTACCGGAAGACCCTTCTGTGCCATAATAGTGCACATCGATCGAGTATTAAAATCCATTTTTGAATGGCTATATGTGGTACGTCCCGTCGTTCATCTTACAATTAATTTATGAGTACATGACCGTTATATTTAATTTCCATTTTAAGGGCAACTAAAATACGTCGGTTAAAAACGTACATAACCTGTTAACGAAGTAATTTATCGCATAAAATCTGAAATCTTCCATTTCAAATATACTGAATTTCTCGTCAACGACATTTAGACAAATCTGAAAAAAATGGATAGCAATGCTAAGGACTTATCTAAAAAGTTTTTACGTGCATTGCTATCAAAAAACGTAAAAAGATGCCACTTTTCGGGCTTATGCAAGTTTTTATTCTCTCTTGTCAGAATCAATAAAATATCATTTTAATTTATTTTCAAGTTTCAGCAGACGAAATCGATACATGAAGGCGGTGTTTCAATGGTAACAATTTGCAATATTGCTTAAAAGTTTGTTTCGATTATGGGCTTCGTCGATTTGGATGCGCTTTTCAAGGATAGCACCCTGACGACAACAGACGAATCACAAATCGCTTAGTCATGATTTGTGTTCCGTCATCTGAATAAGAGTTCACAAATTCGCAGGGAAGCTCGCAAGCAACACCTCAGCCACCACGGGCTGGTTATTTCTCCTAATGCAAGTTTATACTTCCATCCTCGGTTTTCTCTAACAGTAGAGGCTTTTGGAGGACCTTTGTGTAACCAATTAATGGCACATTTTTTGATTCTTCAAGATTTCAATGGTGGTATATCTAATACCTGACGTAGAGAACGATGAGTTATAATAAGCCATTGCGTAGAACAATGATCCCGGTGTTATTCTATATTCCAAGCATCTACATGACTTCAGTGAAAATTATGTTGATGTCAGTGGATGCATCATTGCACTATTTTAATGTCAATAAGCGTCAATGCAAGAGTCCATGGAGTTGACTGGCCTAAATGTTTGATCAAATTAGGAAAGGGTATGATTGTGAAATGGCATTAACTTGCGAATTCGCCAATAGTTAAAATTGAGGATAGCCATTTTATGAAGACATCCATCACCTGAAAAGATACCAAAATACGCGAACTCGCTAAGGAATCAACCGAGAAACTGGACGATTCGTCAGACACCTCCAATCAACTGAGATAAAAATTGAATATCCCAAGGCATGGAATTTGGTAAAAAAGTGCGTCATTTCAGCATTCTTCTCAAGTAATTATCCCCTCTGTCATAATCTTGAGTTTGTTCCAATATAAATAAAGCCTTTCTCATTGCTTTATTGAATTCGTTTCTCGATTAGAATTTGGAAAGGAGCATTATTTAAGCATTTACTACCACCCTGTACAATGAACTCTTTTGGATTCATTTAGAGTGCACTAATTGCAAATGTTGCAGATGCTAGTGGGGGAGTATTTCGCACTAGTCGCATATATATATTCTCATTTACCTTGCCCTCAGTGAGGAATAAGACAGAAACATTTAGTATATTACAACTAACTATTAGATCAATTTAGCAGAAATTGATTGCACTAATTTCGAGACATTGAATGATTCATAAACGTTGTATGACTTTAAAATAACTAAATCTTATTTACTTAATTGAATTAAAAGCTAGTAAACGAGCAGAAATGCAAGTCAGAGAAGCGGAAATGAGTTTTTACTTCAGTTGATTGGAAGTGTCTGACAAATCATCCATGTTCTCAGTTGATTCCATAACGAGTTCGTGTATTTAAGGTAACTTTCCTGGTGAGGGGAAGTCTTCATAAAATGGGTATCCTCAATTTTAACTCCCAACTGATTTCTTTAATATAACTTCAATGGTCAATCAGGCTTATTTAAATACCTGATACAAGTTTCAGTACATTTTTTGAAACCTAAATTCTATTCGAATCTGGTAAAATAAAGTTAGAGATTACATTAATAATTATTCAATGCTGGTAAATGTTGCACACAGTGTTACTGGCAACAAGTTATACATTTACTAGGAGAATGTTTAATTCCTTAGTAGTTGTTTTGCTATCTAAAGATATACTATGTGACTCGGGTTAATGTTACTAGATTTTATAGATTTATGTCAAGGCTAAAATTCCTCAAATACATTGATCTACCAGAAAGTGGTTTTGCAGAGGAAGATATGACATTTCATGCATATCACATACAATTCTGCTTATTGAAATTTATTTTTTTCAAATTTTCACATTTAATTTAGGGTATGAATACGGTTAATCACATTCAACATAACAATATCTCGCACTGAACAATTTATTTTCAAAGCTCATAGTCGACAGAACTTTCTATATTTGAAGTGCATTACACATTGTTCCACGGTAACTAGGTTTTGAATCTGTAGTGTTTTCCATGGTCTCTTGATCACCTGATCAGTTGCACGATTCCAATTTGGAGGTCACGTTCAGCCCCAGAGGTCAGATAAGGAGTTTTACATGTGCTTGATATTTTATGGCTAGCAGTATCCTGAAAATTTCCTTCCAAATGATAAATTTATCGCCTGATTATTCCACAGGACTTAAGCATATCACACTCACAGCTAGATAAACTCAATATGTGTTTGAGCATGAGAAACTCAGTTGCTATCAAAAAATTATTTGAGATAATTGTGCTTTGATGTGTATATGACAAAACAGGTTTTCAAATATATTTCCGTTACTACATATTACAATACATTTTAAAGCCTAAGTAAGGCACTGATATTTAAACTGTTCCTCATAAATCAGATAGCGGAAATTTAAATACAACTGCTTTTTGTTACTGTTATCAACCCCAAACTATATATTCCATCTCGCTAGATCAGTTGCTTCCAATGATGATTTTCTTCGTTGATATATTTATATCAAAACCTAGCATTTTAAAATTTTAGAATTTCAAGATAATTCAAGATAAATAAACATTTAGTCTTACTAAAGGCGAAATTACTTGAAATAACTCAAAAGCGTTTTGAAAAGAACTTAAGGAATTTTTAGCAACATTCACTCCATATTTCGCGGGCAACTTATAAAATGAAGAAAGTAAAATAAATCACTAACGTATCTTCAATGGACAGTGCGTGGAAAACAAGTGCTGTTTGCGAAATATCTTAGTAGTATGTAGGTTGGGAGGTGGAGTACGTAAATGATGCATTAGCCCCAGGAAATTCGCGTACTTTGTGGATTTTTCAAAAGCTTTTGAATTGCGCAGTTGCAGTGTTCGATACCCACGACTGCATTTTTTAAACAAAGATTTTCAGTTTTTTACCACTGCCCGTCATGTGTGGAATTTCGCCATTTGAAATATGGAGCTGCAGGTCTATTTATGAAGATGCTTGTAAGGATTTTTAACCTTTGAAATTAGTGAGGTTGAAAGGTAATATATTTTGAGTTTATTAGGATGCTATAATTAACTCAATGGCTTCATACCTGTCTTGGGGAAAAAATGCAATAGTCCAAATCGTTCAAATGCGGAAGGAATGTCAGTGTTGAAACACGATTCGGCTTAAAACAACCACCTAAATGTTTTGTAGCCAATAGATTTTTCCCTATTTAAATGCTCTATAGTTAATTCAGTTTAAGTGTGATTGTGCTACTGCTTTTTGCTCTACTCGCAATCATCCCTTGAAAATTTATATTAAGCGAGGATAAAGTCAAATTTTTATTTTCTACATATTTGTTGAGAGACCTGTGCCAACTGAACTCTGAAAACCAATCGAGTATTAAAGGAATGGAAGACAGTTGCAACAGATCCAATTAGAATACATAAGATCAATTCGAGAGCCTTTCTGAGTGACATCTGGCTATAGATTTTCTCCAAATTGGATACAACTTCTAACTTATTGTTGAGCAAGACTTTCTTTCTGGGATCTCATAGTTATCAAATAGGATCAAACTATTTCACTTAATAAATAACTGTTCATATTTTTCTCTGAATTCAGACAGTTGCAGTTCCATTGTGTCATTAATCCGATACGTAACGGACGTAATGTCAAAAGTGCCTAAGCATCTGCACAATTGATACAATACCTTTTATTTGCTGGAAATTTGAATTGTTTTGTTGAAATATCATAAATGCAAGGCAAAGCCAATTTTAGTTTGTGTTGGCACATCCACTGTGCTGCCAAAAACGGTATTTGCCCTACCATTTCGACTGGTTAGAGGACGTGGTACGTGATTTGACTACTAAATGCATAATGATAACATCGCATAGGGCAAATTAATAGGTCACCTACATGCCTATTTTTTGTTTTATGCTACTAAATGGAGATCGAATAAGCTCGTTTTGTTTTCCTTGTTTCACATCAGATAGGTCCGATTCGTAAGGAATATAACTACATTGTTTCTTCAACAAATGATCTACGACCAAAATTACTGTGAAATCTTTTAAATAAATGCATATTACAGATTGGTGGCCTATATGAATGACTGAGGTGATAATTAATTTCTCATTTAGAATAGAATATGTGATTTAAATTTCAAAAAAGTGTTTTGTATAATTAGCATTTGGTTGATAAAGGAACTGTAAAGTTAACTAATAATTGGAAACATAAGAAGGCTCCAGTAGTGCATTGAAGCTATCGCAATGTTGACAAAATAATTTTTATATCTAGAAGATCTCCAATGGAAAATCTAAAAAAAACGTTTTCAGAAAAAAATGATTTTCATGATAATTCTTTTAGTCACCAGGAATAGTTGAATACATTAATTTTAAGGTTCGAGAATGTAACCAAGAACCTAGGTACTCATATTTCCTCACACTGTTGTTATGGCTCATTTAAAATTAACATTTTTTTCAATAAAAAGCATTTGCTCATACATGGGAGCATTTGGTGCATCTGCCTATTGCCTATGTGAATAACTTTTATTGCGCCCAAGAGGTAAATTCGTTGACTTGTTCTAATATGATGCAACGAAATGGCAATTTCTGGCAATCATTTGTGTATTGTTATATCTGGGACCGTTTACAGTATACCATGTGCAATTTCAATAAATAATTCCATTCCAGAGAGATACTCGTCGTAACTAAAAATGTATATTCAAAAGAAACGCCTGGAGTCTATCAGTATTTTAAACAGCCGCATATAATAAACAGATTAGAACGGAGAGGAAAATGTGGTTCGCATTGATCAGAAAATTGCATGTATATATTTCTGTAATTGAAACATTCCATTCCCCTATGGTAAGGCTCCTTCTGGAAAGCATCAGTTAAAGAGACGGAGAGACGGGAATGCGGGGTAGGTTTGCAGAACTAGGTTCCGGTGGATGTTCTTCTTTTTGGCTTAAAAGAACAAAATATATTAGCTAGGAGGGATCAAACAAAAGGAATAAAGGCAACGTGGGAGAGGTGTCCACGACGTCCTAATGGCTTCGTTGCAGCTGGTTCTTGTTGCGGAACCAAGTTTTGCTGTTGATGACCGCTCGATAGAAGTCTGCTCCGTGTTGTTCCTTCGCTCGAATCGCGGCCCATGAGTAAGTGTTCCGATAGTCATTGACAACACTCGATTTCCAGTTTGAATATAATTTCTAGTTCAGTGTTGTTTGCTTGGTGCTCTTATTAGGTAACATAGCTGTATTAATTCTACTTGGCTTCTGCATTTCCAGTTTTTCTGTAGTCCAGCCAGTCATCAGAAAACGCCATTATCCTTTACTTCTCTCCCTATTTGTAATGGATGAATTGTTTTCAGATTGTTGGAAAAAATGTGGATTCATCGGATTTCGGATGAGATTTGGCGTTGTTCACACTACTTTAACCTGGCCATCTTTCTACATACCAGAATTTCCGTATGGGCGACGGTGACAGCATTTTCCACCACGGAGTACGTGCGCGAAGTTTGCCAAGGTGATAACGCGTACTTTAGAAATGGTGGACTGAGTTGTGCAAGGGCAATCTGCAGTCCGAGGGCTAACATGATATTAGGTTTTTGTTCATACAGTGACAGAGAATATACGAACTGTATAAAATTAACTCCTAACTGTTTTCCTAAAAAAACGCATGTCAATTATCCGCAAAGCATGATGAAGATTAGGCTTAAATTGCTAAAACTGAAGCACTCGCTAGATAGGATTCTTGGAATTTGAGTCGGTATTAAAATATCAATAGGTACGAGAAGCGATAGTTATGACTTCTTTTGAACGCAGGATTTTTTTGTTTATTCTATATCTATACGGGCTCTCTGACGAAATCGTTTCCATAAATATAAAATAGCAGAAAACCCATAATAATAATAACAAACCTAGATCAGAAAAAAACTTAATCAAACTTGTCTACGCTAGTTTCGTAGATTTAAGAACACGAAATTGTGATGAATGAAACTGCTGAATTGTTTTAAAGTTTCATTTAAAATCAAGAAAAAATGTACTTAATAGTTTAAGCAACTATGTCGGGCACCCGACCTTAAATGATTTTTCGCGTTCCTAGTACTTTTCTATAAGTCCCATCTAAGAAATAAAAAACACTTCCTTGAGCAGAGCTCTGAAATACCCAGGTTTCCGGTGGCGTAGGCAAATTTGCATCCACTAATCAATGGTTGAGGAGTGGTGTTAACAAACATTCTCAATTTTGTAAAATTAATAAATTCGTCGTAGGACTTGGTCTAATCAATAAACACATTTTTGAAAGAAATGCACTGCTAATGATATCGGGACTTTGTCCTCCATAATAATTGTGATCGGCAGAAGAGCAATTCATTCAGCAATTGTCTTTCTTATTCATTAAAATGGTGTCTGGATGCCTTTAATTTGACGAGTATAATAAGATAATTACCTTAATATGGAAAGACTTTTACCAGTTGACAATCTAATCTATGACTTGTTCTGAGGAAGAGAAGAAGCAATTCAACAGTTGAAGAATTGAAACCGGCCAAAGATATTTACACGTTCTACAGCAAAAGTCTTGAAATCATTTTACATAATCTTCTTTTCTACGATCAATACACACACGACTGATGATTGCAGATTTAGGAGGAAATAAATCAGTTATCTCAACAAAAAAGAAATGTTGTCAAAAAAGAAAAAGCCGAACAGGTAAACCATCCAAAATAAGAGAGTAATCTTTTCAGCCTAAGTAACTGTTAAAGTAACCAGATACCGCTTAAGCGCTCTGTTGTGGAGGTCAAAGTCCACCTATCATCAGGAGTGTCTTCCCGTCAAAAGCGTTTATTTATTAGCCCAAGTCTTACGACGAATTTAGTCACACATAAAAACATGAAAATGATTGTTAATGCTACTCTCTAACCACTGAGTAGCTGCACATCTTTCAAATGGAACTCAATCTCATTTTTGAAATATCATTACTAACGGAGCATAACCGTTGCATTTGTGACTGTATTAAAAGATGTTTTAGTTTCATATAAATAATAGGCAGATTAATGCTTAATGTTTGAGTCAGCTTCAATGGAAGAGTAGTGCTGCATTGGATTCCATAACGTACTCGAACTCGCCCAAAGTTATTCCCTGATTTTACCAATATGTTCTCATCATTTCTCATATTGGGAAAAGATTACGAAAGTACCTCATGTTAGAAAAAATTTCTAATTATATTGAACGCACCAATCCATTGAATTACAACAATGCCGGTTATGTTTGAGAATAAAAGCTAACCGAATCCTCATGAATTGTAGATCCAACGACATTTTCTATTTGATATGAAATTAATTAATTAGGCCTTTACTGATTTTATGATGAGCCGCCGTTGTGGAACAGACTAATGAATCCGGTTAGTTCAGTCTGATAATTGCAAAAGCATATTTGATTGATTTATTTAATTAACAATTTATTAATAATTAATTAATTTTAAATGCATTGAATATCTGAAGTCCCAAGGGTAGATCAACCAAAATAAATGTTTTACAACACGAAATTATATTTGTTTTTTAAGTGTATTTTAATCCCTTTCCGCTAATAACTGCACATTTTTCATAGCCGTTAAGGTCATTGTTATTATGTTGTGCTTCGTTGAATATACATTTGTAGGTAGTTCGCGTTCGTCTATGGGGTCGAATTATTTATCAGAATCACAAATCACGCTTGATAAGGTATTATTTAGGTAACATAGCTTTGGATACAAAAGTTAGAAATGGTGTTCAACTTCAAAATGACCTTGACCGCGGAAACGAACTTCTACTTGAGCTTTAAATCTAGATTGTCAATCTAAACAACCTTGAAGATAAAAATGGACTTAATCTTGAAAAGGACCTTGTCAATATACCAGAGGAGCTCACGATTACCACTGCACCAGCATCCTTAGAATACTGGCTTTTCTCAAAATGCTGTCGGGAAAAAACGTTTTTAGTGGATAAAATACCTCCAGTAACGTTGATTAATCCATTCCTCATAGTAGTGAACCGGTTCATGAGAAAGGATGTAGGGGCTATAGAAAAATGCTGAATACAAAATAAAAAGTGCTATTTTGGCCATGGCAGATATAAGCTTTAGCATTAAATGTACTACAGTATGGCGATTAAATAAATTAGATACGAAAGGAACTTTTCTCACCCTCAATGACATAACAGCCATCCTCCATTGCGACATTGTCCCACCTTGGAGTTGCAAAACCAAGCTCTTTCTCCAGCATGCATGACTAATTCATTCATTTCAACGTGCGTGTCCTAACCCTTTTCGAGGATACTGTTGGAAATTGCACACATTGTACACTGACCCAAGCAGCACTAATTTCATCCCCTTGGCAAGACAGGAAAACACTCGAATTCTTGACGAACGAAAATGAAGAACTGCAGTCAACAAACAGAGAAAGCAACCTCAAACCAAATACCACCAGGAGGAGTCATCGATATTCTGGAAGACGCTCAATGCAAATCAATGTGTAAATGAAAGCAATTTTGTGCATAGATTTTGCATGGGAACAAAAAGACATCTAGAACTGGGTTCGACATGAAAGCAATCGATTTTAAAAATGATTTCCGAAATGGACTCCTATGGCCATTGGGCCAGGTCAACGAGCCTAGAGGAACATAACAATTGGTTAGTGGACATAAGCGATGAAACCTGGATCCGACAGAGTAAGCTAAGACTCATTGAACACTAGTCACTATTAATCTGTAAATACATCCGGTCTGATGATCTTAACAAACCTATCCTCGTTCTTTTTTGCCCTTACGACTTCTGGATCCATGAGAATCCAAAGGAATCGGAATTCCCTCTCCCCCACCTTAGCGTTTTAAGAACAAAACCTCAGGCAGCAAACTCTATTAAAGAAAAGAAATCAATTTCTACTCATTTATTAAATGATCTATCCAGGAATCGGTGAATTGATAAATTATTCATTATGTTTCGTAGAAAATGAAGTGACTTAAAAACAATAGGGGACTTTGAAAATGCTTGTGTTTGTGATATGTCTGCAGTCCAGATAAAATAGATACTTGAAACCCTTTTGTACAATGTTTTTTTTGAATTTTTAGTAGGCTTTGAAAACCGCTTTCAGTGTTGTCTGAACCTATTTGAGACAGCACCCTCATAGTGAATTGAAGATAAACTTATAGGAAACTGATAGCCAACAACGGGAATGAGGAAATAAACCCACGACTAGTTAACAGTATTTGTTAAGATGTGGGCTTTTATGAGGAGTTAAGATAGAAATGGTTAAATAGGGCTAGAGAATTCGGTAAAATTCAAGAGTGAAAAATTCCTCGAAAGTTAGTTAATGTAGTCTTCTTTAAATTTGTGCCAGGTAGAAAGAGAAATTATTTAATCCACTAAATTATAAATTTTGCCATGGCGTGGTAGCGTTAATTTTGCTAGAGAACAAGAGCCTACATGGATATTATTCAATCTCTGTAAGCATTAACAGTAATACCACTCAGTACCATTTAATTAACGTAGCCTAATTCGTTACGTTGAAGAAGCTCTAAATGAACAAAGCCAAAAATAGCCCAAGAAAAATGGTCGGAAATGATGCCATGATATCAACAAGTAGTAATCTTTTGAAAATGATGGTGCAAGGACCTCTCTGTGTTGGGGTCTACGTATTTATTTCCTTACAAGGAAATCAATTTACTGAGGTCAGTTTAATGACTCAACTATTTAATCATTCGACTCAATAAATCTTTCCATTTCTTACAAAATTTACATGAATATTGAAAACCTGAATATTTCCATAAGGAATATTCCAGCTTGTAGAAGATTGAAATGTAAAATAAGAAATGTTAAAATGAAAATATATTGGAAATTCAGCAAGTCATTTTTGGAACCTCATTATAAAAGCCCAATATCAAAATAGAGGATAAATATACCCATATTTTCAGTCATTTAAAGAACCCTTTATTCCCAAATAATTTTTTGGCAGCAAAGTAGATCATTTTGCCAAGAATTGCTTTCGAGTGTAAACTTATGAAGACTGTTGTAATAAACACTAGGTTAGTTTAGTAAACAAACCAACCTGATTTGGTAAAATTGCTTTAATAATCCGTTTTCTGTTGTAGTAATTGAATATTCCGTCTATGAGGATACAATTGTAGCAATTTAACACTTACAAAAAGGAAACACTATTTCGCTTTTCAAATGTATCGAACCTGGGTTTGTGGTTGGTAAAGTGTAGAACATTCAAAATTTCCAAGTGACGTGAGATGAAAGTTAAACTAAGACTTGCTATTGACCCTAGGAATTTACGCTTGGCAAGATAAATGCATATTTGTCCCACATTTTCGCTTTTCAGCCTTCCGGTAATATTTATTTTCGGTAAGCAAATATGATCAATGTTAAGAGAGGGATTTATAGTCTGTTCATATATGAAAAGTCAATTGCTGTAATTTTTAGTAAATACAGCTGAACATTCTTTCAGAATGCATAAACGCTTGTCCTTGCTCAGATAAATATCATCCGTGCACTCCTTGGGAGGATCAATGCTGTTCTCGGCTTCGTTGTATACCCTACAAAAGCTCCTATCCATATTGCTTTTGTCAATGACTAAGTAGTTCTTCTGGAAGTGTTTTTGTTTCCCAATGCTTGACTCTGTTTATTAGTTGGAAATCAGTTTTCGATTTCGATGAAATCTAATTTGTATTTAATAACATTGACGATAATGCAGGATTGGATTTAGACGATTCCTTCCTTTGAATGAGTCACTTCAGGCCCTTATGAACTCCGAAATTTGTTAATGTATTCACTTCAAGTTTAATTTTGCTCCTCCACTTATAGTCATATAGCAAAATAATCTCGATTTCGATAATCATTCAAACAAAGATGTCCAACGCATTAAATATTCATTAAATTGGTTAGAATAATCCATCAATGAACTTAGAGAGGTTGTATTAATAACCATAATTATTGCCATTTAGGAAACTTTTCTAGAATCATAATTTGGCCCATAACAAAGCAAATGTTCATTGCTCTATTCAAAGTCCCGGAAAAGTTCCTATTCTAGGTTAATTGATGCCTCATGAATTTTTTGAGGACAATTTCAAATGTGGAGTTGACAGCAGTTCTTCACTCTATTCTCGCCAATTTATTCCACTGTATCTGATTAACAGCCATAAATTGCTACGAATATGAATCACTTATCAAAATGGTGTCATCATCTGCGAGTAATAAATTTCCTGTAGAATCGTATCTAACTCTCTTCTTTATAAGGCGAAAATTAAGCTCGATGTAAATCGGATATTACCTTCACTGATAATGGGGTAAGAGGGGAAGATTTTGGATTGAGAATACATTGCTTGCTCAATGCTGGGACATAAACAATTGGCAATTGAAATTATTAATTTTCTAAAGAAAAATCTCAATCATTTTGAAGTTCCTGTTTAAATTTAATATACCTTATTTCCCTTTAGTTCGCCTAATATCATCGAGCCAGTCTGGGTATGTTTTTAATATGCACGAGTTCTCCGATTATGTTCAAGCAATGCTACTACCTTATGTTTAGCCGAGGTAAATGCAGGTCCTCACATGTGACAATTTAAATGATTCCACCATTGGTTCCGCAATCATAAGGTGAAGGGAAAAAATTGCTTGCGGATTATGAGTCTTCGGCTTGTTATTATTGTTATGTGCACAGATAGGGCAGTTATAAACTAGGGTTAGTGGATAATAGGGAAAAGTGTAGTTTTATGCAAACGAGATTATTCAATACTGCCTTATTCAGGGACGATGGGAGTCAACCATGAACTCTGCCTACAACCAACTAAAGTGGTAGTTTTGCAGTTTTCCTTTTACTTTCAAACAACTGAGGTCAAGTACCTTACATCTCTGTTTAGGAGACATTTTGGTGAAGAAAACGCGTCGCTAGTCCATTAACAAAAGAGGTAACTGAGGGGAGATAGAGAGGGTTAGTGTAAACAACCACACTCCCTTGTCAGAATGTGCAATTTTCTGAGAATAAGAGCTATTTTGTGAATACAACAATGATTTTCCAGCTCATCAGAAAACTCCTCTGGGAGGTGGGACACTTTTATTCTAAAGGTAAATTATTAATCAATAATTGAAAGATTTGTGCCTTGTTCATCCATGGCGGAATGGCCCAAATGCAGATTTCCAAGAAATGGTACCCCTAATCAACATTCGAGATCCTCCGCCATGTTTCACAGTTGGAAGTAGGCAGCAGTCTGAATTAAATGCTTATTTCGGCTCAGCCGGCGGTCAAAAATAAGGCAACGATGATTTGTCAGATAAAATAACATTTTTCACTGTTCCAGGGCCCAATTCCGCTGGAGGCTTCTACACCACCACTCTATAAGGTTAGACACATTAGCCGTCATTGAGAACAGAATTTTTCCGAGGTAGAATACAGCTCTCGAGTGCAGCTCCCGACGAACAGTTTCTGTGGAAACGGGGTTCTGTAGGTGTTCACTGAGGAGCTCTGCAGTGATTTTATGAGCCGTGATTTTGCAATCCTCTCTAACAATTGGATTTGGGGGTGTCCGGCGGTCTCCCTCTGCCAGTAACTTCGACTTTCAGCAAGCCAGACCTGTGTTTTTCTGAGGACGAAGTTTTGCCTCCCCTTTCAAAGACGGCGGCTATTGCTTTGAGACAGTGCCACCTGAAGGTAAGCCAAACATTCGGGGTGGTGCAGTTTCTGTTTTACTAGCGCCTGGGATACGAACACCGTCAATTTGTACTCTTTCAATTCCATGAAGTCTACCAATCTATTAAATGAAAAATAAACTTTAAATTGTTTCGCATTTTCATTGTTTAGAACGTATTCCCAGTTTATGATGCCAAAATGCTAGGTGTTTCCACTATTTTGTCCATCCATTGTACGTGCTTGATGTATCCGTCGGCACGACACTTGCAGGTTTCGACCATGGAACCAATTTCCATTACAGGTAATCCGTGTGTCCAGGGGCTTTGATCGAGAGTAATAAGGGTGACTTTGCAAGAGGCTTGTTGTACATTTTGAAATTGCATTGACCGCGACGACATAACATATTCTGTCATTTTACAAGATTTACGGAAATTCGAGGGCAAAGAGACTTCTTGAGTACTCCCTTGTTGCCTTGTCTTGCTCATGGACCAAGTTAATTTAATGATCGAATTTATACGCACAATTAATTTTGTGTTCCTTCGTCTCCTCGGAAGAAAAAGTGTGAGACTTGTTTGAGGCTTGTTGTACAACATTTTGATTGCCTTGGCATAACAAATTCTACCTTTTTATGAGATTTAGGAAAACTCGGGAGCAAGGAAACTTCTTGATTACTACATTGTTGCCGTGTCTTGCGTTCCTTCGTCTCCTCCGAAGAAGAGGGTTTGATACAACAATGTTTGATACAATGTTTTCCCCCTTTTGTGACCTTAAATTCGATGAATGAGACAGGCCAAGATCTGTCCTTAGTATGAGACCTATAAAGTAATCGAATTTTTCGATAAAGTCAAGTGACGGTTAAGTTGAGTCACTTGGTGTGGCCAGACTTTCTAAGAACCTGGAAAGTTGCATGGCTTCGTGATGCTGAGTATACATCAATCTGGCGACTACAACGTCACCGTTGAGTTTTCATTCGTTTAGCTATTCAAATTATATTCTATCTGATTGGCTGCGGGGCAGACTACCAACTTGGTTTGTCAGGCTTGGTGTGAGATTGAGAACATGATGGTAACTATGCCTTCCAGACTTCGTAGCTGAAGTCGCGTTGAGCAGGTGATGAGAATACTCCCTCTTCTCTGTATTCCAGTGATATTTAGCACAGTTGAAAGGCACTGGAGAACGGTACCTCAAGGCCACGCAATGAGTAGTAGTTATCGCATAAAAGGCCTATGCGCTGGTGCTCTGACGATGAGTTTGTTATTTTTCTATGGGTGGACGGAGTACTTGAGAGACAATTATTAAAACACTGCCAGCAATCACTTGCAGTGTGCCAATTGTAATATAATTTTAACGTTTGATCAGAATTCTGAATGATTCCCATTATAAACTGCTCATTAAACCAAGTACAATTTTTATAGCAGGCGTCCGTCCTTATTGAGACGCGAATCGTATCGGTACATCCCATAATTGAACGAAATCTGAAGGGGCATTTTGCAAACCTTTTATGGGGAAGGACATTATTTTTCCACCTTAATTCACTAAACCAAACCAAACTTTGTTTTGAGAATAAAAAATGGAATTTTGCTTGGTTGAAACCGTGCTAACATGGGAGTACGACCCAAGAATCGCTTGTGGCACATTGAGTTTCATAAACAGTTCAAGAAAGGAAACACACTAGCCGACGAAGCGGCTAGAGACATTTACTCAGTTTGTAAATGAAGATGAATGCTTTCAAGGCTTGAACAAAGCTCAATTGGCACTGATACCACTGATACCAATCAATACTGATACCACAGTAATTTTTCAAGTGCCGCTTCGTATAACTTCAACCAGACGTCGCCTAGTTAGATCTTCATTTTTGTGGAGAGGGAAATTGCCACTTGTGAATTTCTTAAACCATCTTTTGCAAACAGCTTCCCTCATTCACACAAGCCGTTTTATCATCCAGGCAAATGATTTCAGCCGCTTCTGTTCGGCAAAGCAAAATTCGATTCATATGGTTGAATCATAACTCGAAAGTAATGTGTAAAGCTATTAGAGGGTCTAAAATGCTCCTTAAATTTCATTCAATTTAAATGAGGTAATTTGCGGACAGAACTTATAGGAGGTACTGGGAGACCAACCAACTACGCCGTCCAACGTGCTTCATCAAGTAAAATCGTTTATGGCCTAACACTGGACCGTTAATTTAAAAAGGCCCGAATATTTAACGGCACAAAGCTATGCAGAGGTGACAAATTAGATACTATTGGACGGATGGCCATGCTCGCACAAAGCCTGACCCACTAATCAGTTAAGAGTAAATTCCCTTGACATTACGCCTCATCCCCTTGAATCACTGCTTGTGGATTCTCATTAGTTCGGCTCGTGACCAAATTATCAGTTCACCTAAAATGTGGACGCACTCGACTTAAAAAGGTCTGGCGCAGACGTCTCGTCATCTTACACTTGGTATTTGCTGTCTTGAAATGAACTCTTTTGCAGCTATCCACTTCATGATGAACATTCCTGTCTATTGGTAAATTGCAACTGACCTTATGGTATATATTAGTTTCGTACTGAATAGATTATACAAATGCATTGGGATATTCAAATTTTGCTTTATTTGATTAGAGGTGTCTGGGAAACCGTCCATGTTTTTAACTGATTCCCTATCGAGTTTGTATATCTTATAAATTTTTTTCCGGTGAAGGTAAATCTTTATAAAATGAGTATTCCCAATTTTAACCATCAACGTTTCCGCATGTTTGTATTAATTCGTTACCGGTTATCTGGCTTACGTTCCAAGATGATACGGCATCACTTTGGTTTCCTAAAGTAGCCATATTCGTGCAATTTTAAATAAAGATCGTAAATATAAATACAATAAAGACGTTTTTATTTCGCTCAAGGCGTCGATGTGCAACATTGCTTTGCTCAGATTCACTTTACCACTTCTGCATTTACACAAACTCATTACGCAAGAACCACCTATTCTTATAAACGCGAAGATTCTTAAATATTAAACTTTGTTTGTCAACAAAATGAGAATAGAAAGAATAGAGATACATATGTCGGTAAGATGCATTCTAAATTATCCAATCATTTGTTTGTACTTGGCAAGTTAGCGATTTGGGGCTCTAGAAAGGATTACTTGTCAATGTGGTGCTTGCTTTACAAAAACCCTATAATACGTTTCCAAGCATGTATTCGTCCCCATTAAAGACAAATTCTACTACTTAAACGGAGGTAAGTAACGCTGATTTGATTTTGCAAGTGGATATGTGCCTTTAGGTATGAGTTGTTCATCGCAATGTTCAATTTCACGAGTCTCTAGTTTGTTGCTTCTGGGAAAAAAGCTTAGTTGTTTGTTTTCGCTGGTTCCCCATTATAATTATTATTACGTTGAATACAGATTATATTTGTGGTTGTTTGTTTGAGTTTCATTGCATAACTCAACCCTGAATTATAAAGCTCTAAGTATATATTGGCAATTATGTTTTTACTAATAATCAAAATTATTGCCATCTAGGTAACTTGTCTTGTTTCTTAATTTGGCCTATAGCAATTGTCTGATAAACTAATTCACTCTGTATAATTATAATAAAATCGTAACTCGTCAATATGCCACCGCAAGATTTCAATGTGGCAAATTCAAATGCGCATAAATAGTAACCATATTCTTAAGCCTGAATCAGTAACATGGGAACATTTGCCTATGAATACCAGGAATAACTATTGAAGTGATATCACCAATCCACAGTGGTAACTTTAGTGAAATTTGGCACAGTATTGAGATCCTTTGCCTAAAAGGGGAGCCTTCATTATTCTAAAAAAATGTTTGGAATTCTTGAGGTGAAACCTTATTGATTTAACATCGTATTCTTTAAACAATTCCAATTACTCGTGTGGCCTCGATTTCGAAATGCTTTAGCACATAATACGTTTTCAGTTCCCCTACCCACATAAGTATTCAGTCGTCACATTTGCGAAGATGTTCTATCCGAGTGTCAAGAGATAAGTTTGGCCGAATTTTGCCAACAAAGTCTGGGTTAATGCTCCACTGAGTTTAAATTAGAGGTACATATCGGTTTTTCTTCAGGGAGAGAGATCAAACGGTATTGTAGATTTTTAGTAAAATTCGCCGCATAGACCTAATAATTTAGCGAACAAATTAGTTAATAAGAAAAAAACGCCACAATTTGATGCAATTTTTGATAGCGGTGTACTAAAATAAATGGATTGATTTTGCATTACAAAATAAATTACTTTCAAACTGATTTAACTTTTTCATGTAAAGCTACATTGTCAGATGAAGGTGCGCCCATTTGTTCGGAATTTGAAGGCAATGGAAGAATGGAAATGAAGACAATGATTTTGTTGCAAGTTTATAGCTAGAAATAAAACTGTGGAGTGGGCTTCGATTTAGCAAAACCGACGGGATCCAGTGCTGCCTGAATAATACTCGACAATTTCTGGCAGCCCTGTCAAAGCTCATAATGATTGATCTTGCGTAGCTTTACTGGACCATGCCTATAGGTCGCTTGAAAAGTCGTGATTATTGGTTTCTGATGGATTATCATAATAGTCTGCATGTAGGTGTTGTGGTTCTTCTGGAATAAGCGGACAACTTGCAGATCGCTCCTACTAGCCTGTTTGTACCAATTTATCTAAATCGCCCTAAGACCGTGAGTTTTAAAGCAAATCACCGTGAATCAGGTATCGGTACCCCTAATCTTACGAGTAGCTGACCTCTACATAGACACGGAAAATAATGTCTTACATTTGCAAGGTAAAGAAAGGGCTACATCGCACTTTTCTTAAAAATCCTAAAAAGCATTCTCGAAAATAGACCAGCCGCCTCACATTTCAAATAGCGAAATTCCACTCATGACTGGCAATGGTAGCAAACTACTTCATGAGAAGGTTATATTTGGAAATCTTTTTTTAAAATGCAGCCTTGAGCATCGCATATCGCAACTGAGCAATTCAAAATACTTTGAAAACGCCACAAGGTATGTGAATTTTCTTGGACTAATACATCATTTAAGTACTCCACCTTCCAACCTACATAATACTAATATATTTTGCAGACAGCACAAGTTCCCTATAAACGTCAGTGAATAATTTCAATCCCTCCATTTCATAGCTTGCCTGAGAAATTCGAAGTGAATTTATTAAAAATATATTAGGTTCTTGTCAAGATGCCTATGAGTTATTTCATGTAAATGACAAGAAGTTCCAAATATAGCTGAATTGTTGAATTTGTCCTGGTATCTTCTGCAGGTGGTTATTCAGAGATATTAAATGATACTATCTAACCTCTACAAATATTCCGCAGTCTTCTTTATTTAAAGTGTACCGACTTCTTTTAAAACTGGAATTGATGATAAGGCAGTCTTTATCTTCTTCCTCTTCTCCGATCAACCGTCGTAGGAGAGTCGTTTTACAGGAAATGATACAAAATGCATTGTAACCCTGCATACTTTCTTTTATTGTATGAACCGTGAGAGAATACAGGCATATTCTAAACATCACTGAATAAGAGGATTTACATAAGACTTTATGACACATTCCCTACGTGACAAATTCCAGCTAAAACATTTTC
>JAUOZQ010000770.1:0-24018 GCA_030710315.1 Anomotaenia brevis | reverse complement strand
TCTTCCGAAGATGAGGGATAAGTTGGAATAGGTGGCGTATGTCTATGCTGGTTTGGGAATATGGCTGAAAATAAATTCGACTAGACAGTATGAAAGCTTGGTTCTAGTTTCATCACTGGTCAGGTTTGTCTCGACAGTTTACTTTAAGACAAATGGATTGATTTAAATGTTCCTGAAAGCATAAGCTCTTCTTTGTTCCACCCGATAATCACCATTTTTTAAATTTATTGTAATTACTTCAATTGTGAAAACATACTTCATTTTCTTTATATCTTTCCTTTGACTTCCATTAATGCATTATACAATTTGATCTGTATATTTGCATAGTTACTTGCGTAGTTCATTGCACCGTCATTTTCAAATCGATTCCGATACGTCAGAATTAGATCTTTGTCAAAGTCAAATAATCTAATGTGGTTTACGATCCTATGAAAATTAAGTTAATAAATACTTACAAAACCAACGACTGACTATATAATGCACCTAAAGTGTAAATTTCAATTTTTTTCATAGATTAATTTCTGTAATGAAGATGGCTAATTTGTGGGCCTATAGACCGCAGATTCCAATTGCACTTTTATGTTGTCATTGAGCGAAACCATGACATCTTGTCAACCGAAGACAAAGTGAACATTCCAAAAAGAATTGAGATGCTCCCATTCAAACAGTTCTAGGGCGCGAACCTGGGTTACCCCTATTGAGCATGTAGAAATACTCGACCTAGTGCCAATCATTATGTCCAGGAATTTGAGCAAGGACATTGTGAAACCCCCTTTTTGAATGCCTAATTGGTTAAGGCCGTCTCAGTCCCGAATATGAAGTTGATTCTTGAGTTAACTGCAATGGCATGGCCAGAATTGATTCGACCAAATATATTAGTCAAAGCTGAGGGATTTGACAACGCTATTACCATTGGTCGATGCCAGGCATTGCAAACTTTACTGCCCAAATTTCAGTCGGTAATGGTATTTCTACATTTGCACGACATGTGGTATATTGACGATAGAACACTCATCGGTTCCTAACGACACCATTACATTTTATGATGTTATTGACGTCTTCGTCAATTTGAAATATCTCGAAATAACGGAATGCATTGAAATGACTCGCACCCGAAATTGAATAGAAAAACTAAACCAAAAATTGCATTTGTGTTTGTGATGTATTGATGATGTGTTAATAGGGCCTTTCGCTATATTTTGATCTCACCTTAGTGATATCGATCAGACTAAAGTGGTTTTAGGCTGTTGTCCCTTCAGCTTGGTTATTGGTGTCTCCATTTTGTTTTAGGCTAAGGTGGAAAAATGTAAGAAATTGTGTTTTTAAGAAGCTGTGAATATATGAAAATGCAAACCACATCCAAACGAAAATTCAACAATGAAGATGGACACTCAGAACCACTATATATATATATATATTGAAGAGAACCTGCTTAATGGAAATTCTCTGTGGAATGCAGTTATGGCATTGTTATCCGGATATGTATACACCGTTCACCGGCTGTTAGGTGGGTAAGTAAGTAAGTAAAAGTGTTTGCGCATGTTCTCTATTGGTTGATCTTGAAGATATACATTATTAGCGCCTGGAGCGGGCCAATGGAAATCCTTCAAGTCCTTAGCGAAGTCTAACCAATGGACTCCGATACGACTGCTGGCCAATTCAGCATCAAATCTGGTAGTTTGTTTTCGAAATAGCAAATCGACTTCAGGAAGTATATAGGCTGTGGTTGCTATTGTGACAAGATGGTTATCATAATGCACGTTTCTCAGAGATGTCCCCTAAACCTGCAATAGCTGGGGGTTTCTTACCAAAAATATTACCCGCTTCGATTGTGTCAAAGAATTTCATCTTAAATGTAACGAAGGCGTTTAAAATTCATTCTATTTAATTTCGGTCCTCGGCTGCTGAATTTAATGGCCCCAGAGACTCCGACGCATTGTTAACTGAGCTATAGTTGTTTAAATTTTGCAATATTCTATAAAATAACGTGAAACTCAAGAAATAAAATAGATGTAAATTAGATGAGTTGTGACGATTTCGCTGAGAAATGGGCTGTGTATTATGGCTATTCTATGATTATTATAGGAACGTCATGCGATTTGCGACCTGCATTCAACACAAAATCCCTCGTAAAAGTCCAAGGAACAATGTGTCCTCAAGACGATTATGCGAAATTATGAATGCAGATAGCGGCTAATAGATGATTGGAATATAAATGAGTTTCTGGACATTCCCCTCATGAAGTTTACCGACACCAGGAAGTGTAGTGTCTGATTCCAGCATTCAAAATCATTTGCTATTATAATTGTCGCACTGATTCTCTTAATGCTATCCCCAGTTAAAGGACCCTCCTGTCAGTTAAACATATTAAATATATATCCGATTTGAAGTAAAAGTTATAAAAATCATCACTGGACAAAATAATTTTTTTAAAGTGGAATAAGAGTAGCGCTTATGTTGAGCCGTTTTTTACAAAGGGATTCGCTATCATAACCAATATCACATGAAGTGCGTTGCCGCCAGAGATACTAGGAGACAATTAGATGGTATTCTTTGAGTTATTCGATTTTATTTTGGGGGTAACTAAAGAAGAATCGGAGGAGGTATTAACCCTGGACACATGAGAACACAGCAGAATTCCTGGTTTGCAAATGCGAGGCCTCGGTGTTTCGTGAGGAAGGACGATGCCGCTACGGTGTCGCTGTCGCCTCGCGCAGGAATTGTTACAGAGAAGAGGAACGGCAAACAGTGTAAGAGCACGAGAAGCTGATAAACGTTCTGCTAGATGAGGTCGTGGCTTAATCGATTTCGACAGAACTGCACCAGTGCCTAAAATACAGCCTTTTCTGCTTGCTGGTGGCGGTGGTGGTGGTGATGGTAGTGCTGTTGTAGGCAGCAATGGAGGGAAAAGCCATTAAAACTGCATTCGTTGACCGGAGGAATGGAGGTGGCAGGTGGAGGTGATAGGTGGAAACGATAGTGCCGGTTGAGAGAGAGCTATGCGCTGTGCTGTGTACCCAGTGTGACTCGCGTCAGGTGGGCGGTGATTTGTTTGGCTATATGGTAGTAAGCCATTGAAGTGGAAATGCGAGATAAGTAGTAACAAATGGTCGCGTGTGATGCAGTCGCTTAATTTACCCAGATAAGCAAGCACGAAACACCTTCATGGTGACGTGAAGGTCTAGCAGTATAATTTGTAATGCATTTTATATTACGAATGCAAGGGAATGTAGGGAAATTACCTTAGCGTCGTTTATATATCGGAACCATGGATATTCTGGAGTCCTCATAAGATCTCTATTTGAAAACTACTTATTTTATGCACGATTTTCAACACCGAGCTAAAAATTTCCACTTCAAAGCGGTGCAATTCATTCGTCACTAAAGAGTTATTGAAAACCCCAATAATCCTTAATTGGAAGTTCATTAAGAACCCAATTGCTAATATTGTTTTTCTGTGGTCCTTTTAAACTACTTCAATGCCAATTTATCTAGCTAACTGAGACTTCTTTTCTTGCCTGTTTAGCTTCCAACATTTTCAGTAAGGCTCGAATTTGTTCTATGTGCTCTAGAAGCTTCGTCTTGGTGCACATTTCTCAAACACCCTATTTTAATACAAAATAAGCACTCTTTTGTGATCGGTTTATGGAGAATTTTGGTTAAAATATTCACAAGCTCTGGCGTATTATGAGCAGCCTGACGACGAGCCTGAATGTAGAGATGAAATTGCATAAATGTAACTACTCACCATCCACTCATTCATAGACAAGGCCATAGAAATATTTGCGGCACCTGGGAGGTGTTTAATTGAGTACTTTAAAAGGAACGGTATTTTGAAATCCGAAGTGAAAATTGAAGCGATTTAAACAAACTGGAAACGAATATGCATTTATCCCAATCTTCGTCAATTTATCAATTTTATTATAAAGCACCTGAGACTACTAAGAATACCCTGGTAATATTGGAACAATGTGAGATGGTCACAGATATTGGGAAAACCCATTTAAAGACAATAATTCTTATCCGTGCACAATCAAACCGTGTTGCTAGGCAACCATAAGGCTGCGTCTTCTCGAAACGTGATGATTCTTTGCAAAACTAGAGTCACTTTCAGCTTTTATTGAAAAAATGACCTGGAGTTAGGTAAGGCTTCGTAATTGCTATGGTGATAAGATGAGTAACCGTAATGCACTCAAAATAGTGGTTTCCACGACCATATTTTCAGTGTCGGTCAGGTAACCATTCCTGTTCAAATTTAATTTACCGGCGATTGTGTGTGGCTGCCTGAATTTACTCAATTATATATTTAAGAACTGATTTTTTCATGAAAATGCTCTGATGAATCTGGTCCTTTGAAGACGAAATTAATTCCTTAAATAAATAAATTTCAACACCTTCAAGACAAGTACTGACTCATCCTCAGGTTGTCCATAAGTCACAGTGGTGCATATAAAGTGCTTCATGCTCTATAATAATGCCTGAAATATTGAAACTGAACCCATATTTGTATCTCAATGTGAATGAAGTGAAAAATTTATTGAGATTTAAATAATCCAGTTGTAAAATAAGACGCGGGAGTCGATCTCAGCAAGTTTCGTGCTGTGCCCACATCTATGGATCTGCTCATGCCACTCTGGGCTGACAACATTGGATTTGCTGCAGAAATTAGATTTGCATTTACTTTTGTCAAATTCAGACTTAAGTATCTCTATTGTGAAATGTTTGCTCAACTGTTCCTAATAAAATAGCAATCCCAACGATGTTATCTGTTTACTGCAGGTGTCGTGTAAATAGCCTTTAAGCGTGCTTTATGATAAACATCTCGTCACCATAGCAACACAGTCCTGGGATCATGACATACTTCTTAAAAACCACGAGTAAAGATCATCAGGACCATAATGTGGAATTTCGAATCTACGAACAACCAATATTTTTTCCATGAAAGATTTTGTGATTTGCCCTAAAATGTTCATCGGAATAAAGACAACCGTTTAGATTTAGCGTTAATTTCCGGAGTCTTACCATGGCCTCATGTTGGGGTTGCTCATAGGGCGCAGAGGCTCTCATAGAGCACTCCTCAACTTAATAATATACATCTTAGTATGAAATATATGCATACATTAATCTAATGTCAACATTGCGCTTGAAATGTGGGACAAATTCGTCAAGCGTTAAATATTACTAATAATAACATTGCGTTGCTTAACTTCCTTTTTGATGATAATCCTGAATTAATTATTTTTATTATTATGCCAATAAGCACCTATAAGA
The DNA here is from genome assembly GCA_030710315.1 of Anomotaenia brevis. Lineage (NCBI taxonomy): Eukaryota > Metazoa > Platyhelminthes > Cestoda > Cyclophyllidea > Dilepididae > Anomotaenia > Anomotaenia brevis. The sequence continues at coordinate 18,747 of JAUOZQ010000770.1, read as the reverse complement.
GAAGTCTCCATGGCAAAGTTTTTAACATCGGTAAAATTACCTCGACATAATGAATCAGTAGCAATAATAAAGGAGATAAAGCGAGATTCCTGATAACCATGTAGTTCCCCTGGCAACTACATGAGATTTCCAAGCTAAGGTCAACACCTACCCTTCCGAAAAAGCAATTTACCACGGACAATGGACCATCAGGTCCTTCGTGCGAAAGGCTTAAATTTAAATTTTGGTTGTTGGTGGATTTTGGAAAGTTAATTCACAGTGTACATGAAAAAACAAACATTACTATTTCAATGTGTATTCCCCTTTGGCTCACACTGACCTCATCTTCGGGTTGCTCATCAGGCGCCATGGTTCACATAAAGCACCCCTCAAATCGAACCTAACTATACATAAATAAAAGAAGTACATTGAGATTGAATCCCTGTTAATATTGCAGTAAAAGTGCGGAAAAGATTTGAAAAAGGATCAAAAGATTAAAGTGACACCTACCCCGGTAACACGGTATCCAAAATGAATATACAAGTTGAAACGATCATAAACGCATTACCAGTAACTACGATTTCACATCCTATTTCCTGGGATGTGAAATCTGGGATTCTTCGAGATATCCCGTCGTCTCACTTTTGGATTGCATGAAGTACTCAAACAAATCAAATTTGTATTTAATTTGTGATTTTTCGGTGGATTTAGTACATATCGCTCACAAGCTGACGATAATTACACATGCCAGAGTGGCTTTCATCATTTGCTGCAGTTGTATATGGCTTCAGCATTTGATTCATTTCGCGGTTAAAATACTGCATTCCACTATCCACTGGTTCTATCGAAAAAACATCCACAAAATGCGAAACGAACTGTTCATCAGCTGCATCCAACCGCAATTTCGCTCAATAAGCACCGGAATTTTGCAACGTGAAAAAACTCAGGTCCTGAAGGGGAATCCGGCTCATTACAAACTCAGAACACTATTTACACTTAATGCAAATTGGGCGGGTTCATTCACTGGTAGTCGTGCGCAGAGCAGCAACGTCCTTTCTTCCTTTCTCTCGCTCTCCGATTCTTAAACCAGTTATTCACCTCGTCTTTTCGAAGTCCCAAACGCTCAGCCAACTTTTGGCGCTTTTCGAAATCCGGGCGCTGGTCGCTCCTGAATTCGTGCTCCAGCCACAGTCGTTGGGCGTCCGCGATTACTGCACGCCGTTTCCTCGCTTTACGGACTAAATTAACCAAAAACACAACGACAACACATTCAGCTACTAAGAGATTAATAATCAAAAGGGTATGTAAAGATGATTTATAGTCAGATAGCGTTTTTGCATGGAACAACCTGTTCCCGGATTGCTGTCATGTGCAGTAATTGACGTCATGGGCACCAAATTGGAACTACTGGGCTCTAACTCGGTAATCGGCTGGGTGTTTGAGCAATACACATTCAGCAGGTCAAATGAAGCTGGTGCTGTTCTGAGCAGGATTTGACCCTCCTGATTATAAAATGTTCCTCGGTCTTCTGAGCCATTCATCTAGAACAAAGATTGTATTTGGTAAATGAATTGTTTTATTTAGAATGGACGTACGTGACGGTTCACTGAGAAATGCGAATTGGCAAAGGCTCTATCTTGTTGAATGTTGGGATCCTACAAATCAGTAATAATTGGGCTTGAATTGACTTGATAACAAAATAATCCACGATTTTAACTTATGGTAATAAACAAAGTAAATTAAATAAACATAAAAAGTGTTCTTTAGTAGATAAAATTGTGTCCAGAAGTTCATATCGATATCAGCTGAGAGCCCTACAATACTTATTGAGGGAAATGTGGATAAGTTTTCTGAGTCATCTTTTTGCCAAAAACCAAATTAACATCTCCATTAATAATAATGCGGAAGATGTTGAAGATGATTAAGAAGCTGGCTTAGTGACTTTTTAATTTTGAATTAAATGTCACATTTGTTCACGAGTCTTTTGGTCAGGCTCTCAAAATGTGAGCATGTCGTTAGTGCACTACAATGCTCATGAAGTAAGCGATGAACTCATAAATATTCAAAACTGCAATCTTCAATTTCTAATAGAAAGGAAATGGTTAAGCACGGATGTAAAAGCACTCTCCAGCCTACCTGACAAGTGTTCCAACCAATTGGGTGGATGTTAGCTGTATGAGGATGACATAAACCACTTCCCCGATTTTCGACTTCCAGTGTTTTATCGCCCCTAAAATCCATCAAGTTTGCTTTTGGATTGCAGTAGTATTCTGGAATTCCAGCAAAACTCCCAGAGGTGCTGAACTGGTTCGGAAATTGCTGGTAGACGGAAGAACTCCCATCAGTACAACCCCCTCCGCTTCGGCACCTACGAAGGCAGGATTTCTCCAAGCTTCCTTGTTCCTGAAATAATGAGTAATCGCAATAACGGGGATTAATAAAATGCATTTGAGTTGATGCTGCATTTGGGTCCTCTAAGTTGGAGGACTTCGCCTGTTGGAGATGTGGCATTGTGTGCTGTCTGCTAAGTGAGTCCATCGCAGTTTGATTTGAGTCTTCCCAGTCTACTGGAACAATCGCATTTGCAGTCGATGTCCTTCCAACTTGTTCCTGGTCATAATCCATCTCTGTTTAGGCTAAAGTAGAATGAAAGTAAGAGAGATTGAATCTTTGAGAAGCCAATACACACTAAAATCTAAACAAGATTCAACCGAAATGTCTTCATTGAAACCAGCCATACCTAACTACTAGCAAGTTGTTGAGGAAAATCCGACCATGGACAATGCAAACTCACTGTGTTGTGTTGTGTAAGTGTGGTATTGCTACGAGCTTATTTATACACCGGCCACCCATTAGGGTTGGTACAAATAAGTAAAGATGTTCGCTGGTGTTCTCTATTGGCTGATTTCTTGAGAAATAAACTATTCGCGCTAGACGTAGTCCAATGGAAATCCTCCCGTTTCTTGGCTTCGTCTAACCAATGGGCTTTGTTTCGGTCGCTTTCCACTTTTTATCCAATTGGTCAGTTAATTTCTTTAGAAATAAGCAAGTTGACCTCTGTTAGTGAGTAGGCCTGTGGTTGCTATGGTGACAAGATGGTTATCATAATGCACGCTTCTCCGAGATGACCCCTAGGCTAGCAATATCTAATTCAACCATTAGCCATTTTAGTGTTACGTTCATGTTTCGTTTCATTAAATCCACTCAAACAAAGTTGCGAGATGATTATAACTACCCGTTTTTAATTCCGTACCTCAGCCAATGAATTTAATGGCCTCGCAGACATGTTGACATAGTGTTAAGCTCACTGCATTCCTCAGTAACTTCTCCTTTTTACAGATCCAAGTTATTGAACATTTGGTCCTTGCAAGGTTTCTTTTTTTGTGGTTAAATTATCTAGCTTGTGAGATAAACTGTTTTTTTAAAGCTATCCTTTGTACATAAATCTTTCTCAACAGGACTGAAGAATGGTTGTTTGGAACAGAGCAGTGTATGTGTTACCTTTCACTCACGGAGTCCGTAGATGTATTTAAAAATTGCACGGTCTCCTCTGAACTCTAAAGCATAATTAGTATTCTTCTGCGACGAAGATGAGGCCCTCGTTACGGCCAAAATCATGCTAACGAGACATCAATGCAACCTCTTCATTTGACTGAAATATCGACACCAATTTCGGTTGTGCCAAATCAGTGATTTTAGGAACCTTTAAATTTACAACAATTTAAACGTAGTGTTCGAAATTTTTCGCATTTTTTAAATTAATTCTATTTAATTAATTTTAATTAAATTAATTTTGATATAAGTCTTATCGAATTGACGCCAGATGGCTTTATTTCAAGAATTGATAGAGTGATTTGATTTCTGTTAATAATACATATATGAAGGCCACTATGTTTTATGAGTGACTCGAAGACAAGATTTTCCACCAAGTAAACTTTACTAAACTTTCCTTTCCTTTCCATAACAGGCAATGTCAGAAACCTTTTTGACAGAAAAGGCACTGGTGACAATTGAGAGGCAATTTTAATATGAGATGAACCAAGACACAGATAGTACCTCATTTAAAGAAGTTAAATACTGTCTTTGTCAACTTAAAATTATAAAATTTTGAGGTTAGTTTTGTTTTTAACGAGGGAAAGTTTTTTTCAGAATTCATGTTTTATTATCGACTTCTGATCACACTTTGTTAACAAGAATCAGTTTACTCAAAAATTAGCAATTGTATACAAAAAAAGGTCCTTTTCAGATTCCGTCGAAAAAATGACCTCTCTCAGTGAAGGTCATGTGGTTGCTATGCTGACAAGATGTGTACCATAATACACCTATAAAAGAAGCTTCCACGGCAATCTTCTTCTCATCAGTACAATTTACTCAAAACAGTAATAAACCAGTAACAATAATAAAAAAGCTAAAACAAGCCTAATGATAACCATCCAGTCGCCTTAGCAACTGCATGTGATTTGCGAACTCAGGTCAACACCTACCTAAGAGCAATGCATCATCGGGACAATCATACGAGAGAAATTCTGATATTTGACGAATTCCGGAAGTGCAAGATACAAGGTGCGTTTTTCAAAATAAGGATACAAACAATCCGAATTCGAAGTACATCACCTTTTGGCTTATAATGACCTTGTCTTTGGGTTGCTCATAAGCTGCGGTGGTTCACATAAAGCACAACCCTACTCGAATTGCAGAATTATGAAGATCTTGACCTCCTGTTAATACTGAAGTGCCAGGCCTACACGTAAAACCCCTCACATTAGTCAGCAACGGCTCGTACGTGGTAAATTTGGAATAAATTATGCTGTCGTTTAACAAAGGCATTTACTTTCCATTAGTGATTAGTTCATTTCCTAGCAACATGGCTAATTCATGCATAATATTCCATTAATTAGTAGGTTAATATGATCACAAAATAGGTTAAAAATATGGTGGTTGGGGTCGAAGCATGCGGTTGCCTTGCCAACGATCCATCTTCAAGGTCACACAACTTTGATCATGAATTGCACGTAGGTATCTGGATTCAACACTAGCCTCTCTACCAGCTTCTCTGTGAATGTTCTTTAAAACATTTTCCTGTAAGAGAGCAATCATCAATCCTGGCTCATGCTATCCGATTATTTTCAGTGCTAAGATAGCCTCACATTGTCCTGAGACAAATCGAACCTTCTATACTTCATGTAGGTTCGTCTCACCAGTGTCCGTTTGAAAAGCTTCAACTTATGTGGGAGCATACATTCACCTACACATGGTATTTTAAACACCTTAAACAAGTTCTGAAAAACATTGAAACGCTATTCTCTGCACGTCATTCCGGAACGAACGTTGTCTCCACTGTGCTCATCAAACTCTTCATCATCAGATTCACTGTGGTGGTGACGTTCCCTCACGCTGTACTTTCCCCAGTGTTGGGGCACGTGTTCAGGCCATGGGACTTCGCGATTCGACACGGCAAATACTGCGTTCCTCTGATTTGATCTGTCTCTAAATAGGATTCTTGTTCCATCTATATCCCAGCCTTTCATGGTCACTTAAATAGTCTCGCATCTATCCAACCAGTCGTTTCGTATTCACAGCATAATCATCGTGGTCGATGGATACGAGTTTGGTTTCTGCTGTCGACAGAATCGAGCTGCCCTTTAGTAAGGGTGGAATATTTTGAGAGTCAAGTCATAGTTTCACCCGACCCCTGATCGATCTTATCTCACGCTGCATTCGCTGACTACAAATAATCATGGCGAATTAAACGGGCACGGGTTAGCAGTGTTACATTAAACCCCTTGCGTTGAAATATGTTTCTCTGCCATGTGCGTGGCCTTCCAATTGAAAAGACCAGTTTGGTTGAAACGGTATTTAATTTAAAATCGAATTTTCGGTAACTTGAGTAACAAAGTACATAAATGTTTCCAATTTCATAAATCGAATGAATTGCGGATCTAAAATTGGCAAACGTTTTAGCCAAATCCAAGCATTTCTATTCAAAACGAACGGTTATGTATTTTAAGTGGATGGGGTCATACGATTGCTCCAAGTGCGTCCATTAGTCAGTTGAAAAGCAAAGCTTTCTAATTGCCTCAAAGTGCATCAGGTCCCTTATTGCACACTAAAGTGATGATTTTTGGTGGTAGAAGGTCATCACATCGTTTCGAATATTCCGAGGTCTACTAAAGTAATACACCTCTGCTTGCTAATGCCAAACTTCATCGACTGCTGCTCATGCCCATTTTAGTAACGCAAATAAATATAGTTAATTCGTGGTAATGGGTTTACTTTTTGTTATTTTGATGAGGAACACACCAAGCGCGAAACCTGTTTAGTCTACCAAATGAATTGCGACCATTTAAGTGTAATGATTGCTTTCACGTAATTTCAGTCACAGTTTTAAGAAAGAAGTTTGTCAGAAAAATCGGACTTATGTTCACAAAATATTGCACTATAGAAGGATCAGAGATGCATTACCGTTAAGATAATATTATGAGTGGTGTCTGAATGTTTGTTGCGTTGAAAAAATGCTACGGAAATACCTTCAGCACCAAAACCGCCAAATTTTCGTACAATTAAACTAATCTCTTTTAAATGGCCTTTTAAAATTTTATAAATATATTAATTTCACAGATTAATTAACCAAAGTAGGGGCTGAATACTCGTAAAAGGCGTTGAAACCACTATGATCCTGCAGGCGTCAACCCAGAATTTTCCCGCTACCTCAAAACATCTGGAACGGTCCCATGCGTGCGTATTCTTAAGGCCCCAACAACGCTGGGTGCAAATGAACTTGAAATATCCCATGAACCATCGTCTCTGATGCCATTTTTCGATGCATACGGATTAGGAATTGTATGTGTATTTGCTGAATGAATTGAAAGACGCGTTGACGCGTTGGAGTGTCTTTGAGCGAGATTGGAACACGCGGAAGATGAGGACTAGAACCGAATCTTAAAGAGATAGACTGGTTGAAGAAGCAAAATCCTTTTTGACCTTTACTTTGACATCACACCGCATATATACTGACTTGGATAATATATCTGATCCATGGAACTAGGCTTCGCCATGTGGCCAAACACACTGCGAATCTGTTCAGTGGATAGGGGCAGCTAGTAGTGGTGCGTTTAAAGATCGTCCCCAAGTAGGTTTCTTCTGTCTGACCACTGCCTGGTAAGGCACTCTCTCCGTTGTATTGGGATTTGTACGAAAAGTTGGTGCCACTCAGTGTTTTCATTTGAGTTGTGTTTCCTTGACCTGAACCAGCCAGCCGTAGCTTTAGTGGGATTTGCTGCCTGTTTTCGTCGAATTGCTATTACCATGCGCGTTACTTCATATCTCCGCATCTGTGTTCCAATTGAGACGAGGTGCTTAAATCCGAAAGTTGATTGGATAAACATGTTGGTGTGATTGATAGACTAGTCCTGATTTGACTGACAGGTTTGATCGTCATGCCGACTTGGCGGTGCCGACGATGAATCACTTAGATTAGCTCATTCGGTAGTAGAAGTAACTCAAGGTGCTGTGCCAACTCTAACAACCCAACACGAACCAGAAAACAGTCGATTCTCTGGTGATGGTGGTGGTGGACTGACCATTCTGATTGGCCAGGGATATCAGTGACTGGAATCGATCACATTATAAACTGACCTCCCATATTTGTAGACAAGTTATTTAATACAAGGAAAAATTCAGATTGCATAATATATTTCGAATTTCGTTGGATTCAAAGGGAGCAAGTTACCACCACAAATAAATAAACCCGTAGTAGCTCTATACCAGTTCTGTTATTATTCATACCCTCTTAAAGAGATCAACCCAAAACGTGGAAAAGAGTGTTGTAATTTAATGATAAGGACTGAAGAAATGAACAAACAGTGGGGCTATTCACTTCATACCTTGCTTTGTAAATCTTTAAAACAAACACACAGCAATCGATAAGCAGTAGAATGTACATATCGATTCGGGGTTGTTGAGTTTTTGATTGCTCAACAGTGGGTTGGCATTCGTCACCTACTGTGTAGCTTATTCAGGTCGAGGTTCAGTTGGCATTTGTACACTCGTGTGCCTTAGAGTGTTTCTGCAAGCAAAACGTTAACAAATTGAGTAACTGTTTTATCAGGCAGAAATACTTGAGCTGAAGTATTTCCTCTTAGCAGCCGTTTGGTGAACTTGGAAGTAAGTTAACGATCACTTATCACAATGATTATTATTCAGCTATTTAAATTCACATCTTGGAAGATAACTACTGTTCGGTTGCATAGAATTTTTGGGTGATTAGGTGAATGATTGAGGTAGAAGACGAGTGGTTTGATTTTTTCCAATTTTTGCCTCATTTAGGTTTCATCCAAGACTGACTCACTGAAGAGGTGGGCGAGGAAGTCGCTTTAATTCGGATCCGACACGATTAGGGACATTTCACGACGCGTTTGCCTCAGTGACGACTTTTATATAGAGAACGAAAAAGATTTTTCTATCCTATCGGAAAAAAAACAAATCCAAGTATCGATCAAAGCCTAAGAAGTGAGCCCATCGCCACAAAGAAAAGAGATATCATTTTCATCTCCTTCAAATTCGATCATTCCGATTTTATTTAATTTGTCTTTCTGCAGAAAAAAAGAGACGTTCGTAAAAAAGTTAATACGAGTTAAAGCAGGACGAGATGCGACACGAGTTGGTCAAACTAAGACACAAGACCGAGAAGGCTGAATGGGAAACGAAGAGAAAAGGTGGTCCTTTGTACAATTGATGTGCAGTTTTAAAGTTATCTCCTAAATTAAGAACCCACAACTCTTGAAATAATGATCTTAAAGTGTCGACTATCGGAGGTTAATTAGTGGGTAGGTACAGAAAAAAGATGGGGTAGTTTGAACTTGATCTGTCTTAAACGGACTGCCTAACCATAGTGGAGAGATAATCTTCGAAGATTCCATGGGTTTTCAATAGGAATGAGGTTTAAGGCTTGAAAATTTTGTTGTTGATGCAAACACATTTGTAGTATGTTTTCTGTCTGCCAATGGAAGAGCTGTGTAATTTAAAAGGAGAGAAAAACTTGAAAGATCTCTTGATTTTTATATAAGAATGACGGCGATGATGTGAGCATACCTGAGACGCATGATCAAAGAAAGTGGTGAATCTGCATGAGAAGTTGATATAACTCCTGACTCTACCGTAGCAATACTGATACAATAAACTTTCCACAAATTGCTCAAATATTGAATATATTTAAAATTTTGTCAAATTTTGTCTTACATCGTTATCATGCAATAGCAGTAGCGGAAGCAACTTATATGATTTCCTAATCAGGCATCATTCATTTACTTTGTTATTACTTTGTGTAACTTAAAATACCAGCTTATTTATTTAAATAGACTTTTAAATTTAATAGCCATTTTTATTAGGGAATTTCTCGTGATATTTCAGAGAAAATGCAGGAAAACTAGTCGAACGCTTACCATTCTTTGCCACATCTTCATGGGCTGACAGGACACTGGTTGGTGATGATTATTGCCACAGGCAAAGCAGAACTCCTTCTTGCAGTCTGGACAGTTGACTGTGTTGGTGATCTCCAGTGCCACTCACACTCAGAAGCCCTGAGTGAGAGCTCTATCCAGTTGGCCTTCTTCTTACCTAAACCATACTTAATGTGTGAGGCAGCGTAGTAAAGGCTGCCTGCTGCCACAGCTCCCAGGTCCAGGTCATTTACATGTCCAGTTTCGTATCCCTGACCCAGAATACGTTCATAATTGTGTTCATGAACGGACAGCTTAATATTGCTTTCACCACTTGACTTTACTCTGCAATTTCTACCTGGCGATTGGCTATTTAGTTTGAGATTTTAAGATCTTTTTCCTTTTAATTTACTGAATTCGAAAATTGTTTAACAGAATCCGGGGAAGATTTCAATGATTTTTACTCTCTAAAGCAAAAATTGCACATATATGCAGAAATATGGACAGTATATATAATGTGATATGTGCACACGCATCAGTTTATTGTTCCAAGAAATTTATTCTCGTTTTTATAGCATGCAAACAATCACTAAGCACTGCAGCTTCCAAAAACAGTAATTGTGCAAAGAGGTTGCTACCCTGCTCAATGTGAACGTTGGAACTGAATGCAACGCATCATTGTACTTCTTCACAAAGAACTTCCTCGGTCGCTCTTTTTAAGGGAAAATAGTTAGTTGAGAAAACGTGAAATCACCTGTGTTAGAGTTTTGTTAACAATTAGGAATTCTACTAGAAAAAAATTTAAGAATTTTTAGTTATAATTTATGGCCTGAATTCTTGTTTTTGAGATAGCCATAAATAATAACAAGAGCTCTAAAGCAATGCCGGCTCGTTACCAGCATGACTAGCACTGTGACAGTAATGATAGTCTTGTCGAGTTTGTTTGGGGCGATTTCTTAGCGATGAATCAGCAGAGATACACTGGCAGCCCATCGCTCACTGCAACTAAGTGTTTCTTTCAATGCCGGAAATCACCCTGGACCGTCATGACGTGGTACCACCAGTTTTTCATCACACCTTGTCAGTATTCGGTCCACAGAAATTGCTTCAGTCGCGACGTCGACATACAACTAATAAGAGCCCATTACTTTAGTCTTCATCTATATCAAAAAACTCTCCAAATGATTACTATTGAGGCATTGAATTGATATCAGACAAATCATAATTTACGGCCAAAAGGAAGAGATTTGCACAATTTGCTTATTTCGAAGGCCTGTCGAACCGTGTTTGCCCATGCCATTACATATTTGAGGAAAAGTAAGTGAGATGTTTGCATTGATAAATCAATCATCAAGTCCTGAAGAGTGTTAGGATGAGTCGTAAAACAATACAGAGCATTTTAGGAAACTGAAGATGAACGAAATCGGGATTGACTTCTACGAGTTATTTGTTGTTCCGTTGCCTTTGAAAACGCATCATACTTGCCTAAAATAAACCTGGTTATGGAAGACTGGGTAGTTTTGCAAAGATATTTGATATCTTATTGTTACAAATAACCACAAAATTCGAAACTGCCTTTATTCTAATGGAAATAAATAACTATAAATATTCCTCGTGACAGTACCTTTCATTAGTATCGGTTTTATTCTGTCTTTTATTCTCTGGTTTTTTTTCTATATTGTTCCCCTATGGAAATTGTTAAAAGAGCACGAGGGTTATTCCAATCGGGAATTGGCAAAATTGTTGTAGAAGGACCATGAAATCACAATTCTAAATTGTTCGTGCTTTTCAAATCCTCCTTTGAATGATTTAACCTCTATGGAGATAATTTTACTCATTTAGGCATTCACTACCACTTGTGCAATTTTTACAAAGGCCCTTGTCTGCCAGAAATTGCGATACATCAGGCGAAAAAAATCCAATTCAAGTGAAACGGTTGAACACTTATGTTGCAGTTTTTCTGGTAGATTCCCATAGGGGAGTCCTAATGACTGAAGTTAAAGGCTGAATTGGAATGCTAAATGTTGATGGAGAAAAACACGTTTCAGGATAAATATTAACACTCAGTGAAATTTTCGTGTTACAAATCACTTAATTTAGTACTTAAAATTAAGTTTAATTTATTTAACCTTTATTCCTTGGTATTGTCGAACATTGTCGTGGGCTGCGTGATCACATTATCGATTCCTATATTTAAAATTAAATGCATGTAAACTACCAACTTCAGTAAAATAAATGGTCGACTAATCAATTCACTTTTCATTTTTTCATCATTTGTGAAATACCTGAATCCCAAAAATTGGATCAATTAGCTTCTGACGTGAGCATTGATGACCATTGATATAGCTCGTGCGAAACCTGCAGGTTGCAGTCCTGTTCATGAAGAGTTCTTCTTCCACCTACTTTGCGACATAGAGGATTTGCTTTTGCCGCCGCTGGCACAGCTATTGAAACAGCACTTTGAGATGTTTGCGACTCCTGGCAAGCCAGTGCCCTAGATTTGCCGGTTGGATGGCCTTTGTGGAACTAGTCTTGACGCCAGATCTCTAGCAAAGTAAAGAGTTGCTTTGAATCGATGACAAGGAGTCTACAAATTATGTAGAGAGCAGAAGGCGGTGTGGTACTGCGTCAAACACTTCCGCCAATTTGCTGAAGACTGTGCATCGAAATCTGCAATCCTAAGATATCAAGATAAACGACCAATGAATTATGAAAATCGCAGGCTTCGGCACGACTCGGACAAACAGTCTGCCCTTGCATCCAGACCAAAGACCAAGCCACAGGGTTAGTGTCGTGACATTGTGGTACGTTTACCACTGCAGCAAACCCGTCGATTTGTGGGGAGTGGGCTGCGTAGTTGCTGCACTGTGGATAGAGAGCCAATCATGAGGGTCCTGAGAGCAACATTTCACAATTTATTCCTGCTAATTTGGCAGCTAATATTAACTGCTACACCCCTGACTAGCATTTGCTCTGACCGATCGTCATGGATCACCACAACTCAGGTTTTGTCGATCACCGATATTATGCAACCAATCAGTTTCAAGAAGCGGTCTCCAAATGTATTCAACTATTTCTTACCTACAATGGTGCTCATTTCCTCAAAAAAAATTTGAGGTAAATTCCATTTATGGAGATGGGAGAGACCAAATATAGATTTCATTCATGCATTAGTCACACACTATGTTGTTATGGGGCAGTGATTTCAGAATAGCGATCTAGCGCTGATTACATTCAATGATACAAATCTCGAGGTGCTCTGCTACCTTAATGGTGCTATTAGTGGACGTTAAGTTGGATAACAGCCGCAAGAGACGAGGCATTTGTTAACTCCAAGTTATATTCGACGCAGTGCCAAGCGTTTTAGCAACGACTCAGACAACTAGACGTAGTACGCAGATAGTGAAGGGGAGAAATATACTTCGAGATAGGTAAATATAGGTAGAGCCATAGCCATCTTCTCCAATCGCCAATCGGTTTCATCCTGATATTTTATGACAGCCAGCGTATAGGAGGTTAGGCGTAATCTCAGAGCTATCACCATGAAGCTAAAGCGAAAATTGTTCAATTATTAAGCCCCTTCTCAAGAACGAAAGGAAGGAAATTTATAAAATTAGTAATTAATTAATTAAAATATTACTTCAGGTTATTTTCTTGGGATGTATCAAGCAAACTACTTCCAGCTGGTTCTTTAAATTGTTCGATTGTATATAGTGGCGAGTGTTCGGCGGGCTGGAAATGGCGCTGGTTACCTCTTTCGTTGGTAGTCCTATAGAGCCCGGGTGGCGGAGCCTCTCAGACATCCCGAAGAAATGAGAATCGTTGCCGCCACATATTTTGCTATTCCTTAACTTCAGTTGTTTGCAGGTGAAATACGTAAGTTTTTGGGGAAAGCAAAAACTACCTACTACTTCTTTCAAATTTCACCTTTAATGTATTATTAAAACCAACTCTGATATATTTTATTCAGCCCATTTTATTACATGTATTCATTTGATTTTGATGATTGGATTAAATTGCTTGAAGGAGGAAATCAGTGCAGATTTTGATGATTCCAGCCACCTGATAAAATAGCAAAAATAAATTAAGAGATCTAAATCAGGATAATTAAAAAACACTTTGACGCTTTTTTCTGACTTATTCTAACTTAATTCACTACATGCCTTAGGTAATAGGTGTTCAGTGCGCTGGACATCGCACGGTAGTCTGTTATTTACTCGATCTAGCGGAAGTCATAACAACTCTTTCAACAGCGATTTTATTTCCTTAAAATGCATAAATATAAATCCAATTCTTGGATGAATAATCAACAGGCTAGGGTTCCCTAGCATAGTTGCCCACCTATCACTGCAATGATCTTGGTAGCCTGAGGGACATAAACGAATGCCTCTCTTACCCATTAGAGACTATTTGACTTTCATGATAAGGCAATGCAAATACTATGGAACGGTCGAAGTCATTTATGCAGGCTTTTTCATTTTAAACTCATCTTTTAAAGATAAGAACTGCTCTTAAGAAGTAACTCAAAAGCTGGAATGGTCATTGGATTTTGTTTAGCAAGTTCTTTGTAATTGCTATCAAATACAGCAATGCTATGACAAGTGAAATATACAGGCAATTAACAGGTATCCCCACTCAGCTAAAATGAAGAGGTGCCATTTGTATTGACAACATCCTATTATATTGACAGTTGAATCATTAAAATGTGGGAATAACTCCTCTTTTTTGCACATATCACGAGTTAAGTAAGTCGGCATTTTGGGGTTAATCAAAGTGTACTCACCTGCTGTGAGTTAAGCAACCTCGATTTTGCTTACGTTTATTGAACTCAGAATGCAAGTAACTTTTTTCGCGATGTGATTGCTGTCAAATTATGGAAATCAAATAAAAAAGCAATTGTATTGCTGATTTCAAGTTAACATCATAAAAAGAACTCAATAACTCATATTTATTGTCCTTCGTAACTGCATACTCGAGACATACTTCTTTTAAGTTCGTGTTTTACAAAGCAAAATTCAGAGATGCTTTCTCTAATGATAAATATAGGCATTCATACAAGAGGAAAATGTAATTTATACTACTTATTTCCTTTAAATCCGGTTTCCATTTTTTGGCATTAAACCATCACCTCAATCTGTAAGAAGCTTCAAAAATAAAAAAAAACTAATAAATTTTAAATGGCTGTAATTAATTCACTTGGGAAGAGCAATACTGTCACATGGCTCGAGGTGGTTGGAGCTATGGCCTCAGTGGTTCCACCGTTCAATGAGAGACGGATATCGATATCGAAGGGGTTTTGCCCTCCACCACCCCGATTACCACCAGCTGTCATGTAGTACGCCCTTTAGCTCTAGGCAGGGATCCGCCTTCCCGTGGCACCGCTGCGTCATCTCTCGTAGTTGATTTATCTGCAGTCTGGGCGGCAAACCAATCGGTCCATTAGACATAGGGACAGTTGCTAGATGGGGACGAAACACACAATGGACACCAATTATAATTAATCGATAATTTTGCTTTACTAGGTGGCAAAATGAATTATGTGGACAGTGTGATCAATTATATTGTCGAAATATTATCAAAGAGTTGAGGAAAAATAGTAAACTCCATTTCTTTGGGCGTCAGAAAACCACACGTCACGTGATAGTATATGACCCTGATTTCTAACATTTAATGTCCTAACATTATAAAATTACCGTTTTAAATCTAAATTGATTCGTTAAAGCGACAAAACAGTGCTTTTCTGTAAAGTTTGTATATAATTACTGCTTTTTCCGTTTTAAAGGTACGATTCAAAATTGAAATTTTGCCTCAGCTAATCTGGTGGTAGTGGCAATGATGGATACTCAGCCTTTTTATTGACTATTTGATAGATAAAAATTACTTGATTCCTTATTAGATAGAAAACGACCTTTTGAGACCTGGTATATTTAGTAACAGTAAGAGTTCGAACATATTTCATTTGGGATACCTTCGGTCCACCTTGAGCCGCAATTTCAACTATTTTTCTTTTTAACAACCTCGTTTACTTACTTATTGTAGGAGGTATAACGCAATACTCCGACTAATCGATGGTCACACACCAATAAATGATCACTCTAGAAAGAGTTATGTCAATCAGAAAGCTAATTTACTGCTAGCATCTCAAAAAATCCTGTATAAATGTTGCTTCAAAAACTCTCACGGTTGTCAGATTAAGAAAATGAATCTGGTTTACCAACGGAACATTTAAAAAGTGTCGGCCTTACACCAATATCTTTGTAAAGGAATATAAATAAATTTGTAATATTAACTGATTTATATTCTTGCATTTAATAAGTTGGGATTAACGTAATTGCCCTAAGAATACAGTGTTGCTAGCTTCTTTTATACACCACAGTCAAGTCAAAATCTCCATTGAAATTCTCGTGTTAATGTTTAGGGACAATTTCCATTACAGGAACCTAATTTAAGGATATGAAATGCCATTTTGAACTGCAATGAAGGAGCTAAAGTGCGAATTTTCTTCATGGTGGTAGTGCACTAGTGTAGTGCCTATCCTAGCCATATTACTAACTCAGAAAGTCATAAATACCTATTTGACACACCGTATTGCTCGTCCTGTTGGCAGCATTTTCATTTTAAAACAACAGATTCAACTTGCAATGTGAGATGATTTGCAATAGCTTAAGACGTTCTCGCCAGCACTTAAAAAACACGAAGTTTTCTTTGAAGACAATGGTTAAATCTTTACTTTTGCAACTTCCCCCTATTCTTTATCATTTTTCCACAGCGTTAACAATTGTCAAGGGAAAACGACGAGTTATGGACATTTCCGATGCTTTCTTGAATTTCCAGCTTCTTATAGTTAAATAAACAATTAGGCGGCCAGCCATCTTATCTCTAGCTGTTCGTTCCAACTACAGTCATCTCAGCTTCTGTGCGCTTGGCCAACCTACCAACCGCGCGACAACAGCGTTGCATCGTCGATGCTTAGTTGATCACCATACAAAACTGCCTTCACTGTGCTAACAGAATTTCAAGTCCGAATAATCGAGAACGCAATAATCAAGTTGGCAATTTGAAATAATTAAAAAATAAATGCCAGTAAAAATAACTAAATCTCCTTCTCAAAATTTTATTTTACGACAGTAAAACCCTCCCCTCTAACTAGGCTTCTCAAGATTCAACAAAATCTCATTAGCACGGATTTAAGCGTATTTACCGAAGGCGGTTTTCTAATGTATATGCATTCAGTTCCTTTCACGATTAATAGGGCCTTATTGTTGTGTCTTCTTGATATGAGATTGTTGAGTTAGAGTTAGGGTTAGGAAATAAACGGCTTGTCGCTTTTAGAAGGTGGTTGTACTAGAAGTGACGCATCGTTTTCGACTGGTGTAGGGCTCACACCTTGTGAGCAGTTGATTAGTTTTGTTGTCACTGGAGATATAGTTGAGTGCTTTTCAGCAAATTGGAATGGTTCGTGTTAGCAGAAATCGTTGACTAGATCCCGATTTTCAATCCATCCCAGAACAATTTCCAAATATACACAACGGTACTCAGAATTAATGTCTTCCTACTTGCCGGAATAGACAAAGAATCGTCTACTCTTTCGATGTCCTCAAAATGGAGCCTAGGAACCCTTTACTAATTAAATCTTTCCCTGGAATCTCATTCGATGAGACTACTACAGTTCTTTGTATCTTATTTTCAGGCGTTTCCGCTACTTCAAAGTTGCGATAGAGCCTGGATAAAGTATTTGAGACTACAAAACCAAAGTCAAAAAACTCTGCTCCGAGTTCCACTTCAGCCGTCTCTCGCATCATAAACTACAGAGTCTTATTTTTATATTAGGCCTTAAGAGGGCTGAATTATTTTCTGTTCTAGCCCAACCCATGGCCAAGATTTAGCCAATGCCTACGTTCGACGTCAGAATATCTTGGTGTTCAATGCAGAAAGCACATAATTGTTTATAGGGGCTAGGAACGGTCCAAAAAAAGTTACCTTGGCGTAAATTCTGTGAAAAATTCCATTTCTACCGAGAATGCGCATTCATCAATCACACAGGCAACAAGCGTACTAGGGAAGGCCACAAAGATATGTTTTCGCGATAAAACCAAACAAAAGAGCCCCACTTCAAGCCATCGTACGGGACTCAGCGAAGTGCAGTCGAATGGCCTACGTGCCAGCTTACTGGTGACAAAGAACAGACGGAGATTTGTCCTCCTTGTATTCATAAACAGTCACAAGATGCACCCACTGTCACGATGATATCTGCAAATGCCTGGATTAAACTAGGGAAACCGAGAGTGGAGGACACAAAAGTGGAATAAACTTTGGAGTTACCAAGTGGCCCGTCTCCTGTGGCCCTTTATCTCGAGTAACGTTTGGTAATCCTACTATATTTCAGTAGTAAAACGACTATTAAATGCGAAACCCGGGTTAAAATCTTTATCCTATCAAAAATGAGCTATATCTGGGAAGTATTAATCGATTTATTTAATTTTTGCTTAATAAAACCACTCCAAGAAATGTGCAAATCCAGACCAAGGTCAAATTTCAGTTAATAAACTTGACCTCTGACTCAGAGTCAGTTGATTATTATTATCTCCTTCCAAGCTGATCCTCTGTTATCTGAAAGGTATTCCATTGGGTAAAGAATGCTTCCTAATGAAACTGGTTGCGCCTCTTTCTTGCGATGACTCATTCTGAAAACCCGGTGGTTGGGGCATGGAGCCGAGAAGAAATCTCTTTAGAAATCCACTCAGTCCAACAAAGAGACGGCTGAGCGATAAGCTCAAGAAGGCTCTTGAGGATATGCAGAAGTCGTTTGACGAGAAATACGCCTTCAAGGAAGACTCGGCCAACGGAAAGACGGTTCTCAAGGAAGAAGACAAGGAAAACATGCCCAGTTTTTACTCGCGACCTCCCAGAACCAAGAAGGCCTCGTTGAATCCTCCCGAAAGGCCGAAGGAACCCGGAAATTCGACCGAGAAACCATTTAAATGATCGGTATTTGGAATGTTAATGCACAGTTTTTCATTGAAATGCATTATTTTTAATGCCATTATGCTTGAAACGACTGAATTCCCGAAAATAGCCCTGTCGATATCACTCTGAGCGTACAATCAAATTCCGGGGTCTTTTCATTATGGTTAACTTGTTTTCGTAGCTTAGAGAAACGGGACTGTATATTTACTAGTTTTAATCGATAGAATGGATAAATAATTAAAAATAACGTACTCGTCGTCAGTAGAGTCGGCCTAAACGAGCACCAGGTTCCTCGATCACGGAATCACATTCAGCAATTCCTGATTTCTGAGTGAATGAGACGCGAGATGGGTAAGAATCATCA
>JAUOZQ010000769.1:0-24034 GCA_030710315.1 Anomotaenia brevis | reverse complement strand
CAGCTTCCACTGGTACATAGGTGTTTCCCTTAAAGGAGACTGAAGTAAAGTTTTCTTTATTCTCAATTAAGCAGTTAGCTTTTAATTTTACCTATTTATTTAGGCTTATTCCCAATTGAGATTTATTATGGTTTTCCTTTGGAAATGAATTTACTAAAGAATGTTTAAATTTCAACGAAGATGTAATTGTCTAAAAGGTTCTTTGATGTCATTTTCTTGCCATCAAAAGGGTCCATATTAGAATCCATTTTCTTTGTAGCAATATGTGTTCATCCAATTGACTTGTCGAAATAAAGAGTTCCAAAAGGAATAAATTTTCAATATTAATGAAAGGTTCAAAGAAAGTGCAAAAGAATCATGAACACAATTAAACTAATAAGTTGTCAAATTAAGAAACCCAGATATCTTACAAATGTTACCTGTTTTGCCATCATATAAGACTATGAAATGGTTTGATTCAAATGCTTCTCCTCCCCCACACGAGATAGGCTTTAATCGCTGCAGATCACTGCAAGGTTGCGAATGGAGTACGTTATTTTGTAAACGGAGGTATATCCTTAACAGTTGTTCAAGTTTGCAGATGATCTTGCCAAGTCAATTTGAGAAGTAACGAATATAATTGTTGATTTCAATATCAAGTAACTGACTTTCTAGATTCCAGGCCATTTAGCACAGCCCTTATTTATCCCTAAGTTTCATCGCTTTATTAAACATATTGTATTGACCTAAAAAATTGACAAACAGGATAATATATTTAAGCAAAAAAACATCATGTCTGAAAGAAATAACTCTTTAAAAAAATGGCTGCATATATTGTAGGACCATCCTCCTCATTTGGTTCTGTTTTAGATTAAAGAATAATATGATTCAAATTACCAAAGATAAGCAGTTAATGAAATATACTTTAAGCACTTCATTTTCAACCAGAGCGTGAACAAAATGTCAAAGTATTCTCAAATAACAGGCCTTAGATTCGATCACAACCTTAATATGCTTGAGGTTTCCAGAAAAAAGTAAATTTCACCAGTTTGAATTTGTGAACATTCGTGTACGATAGATCAATATTACAAGTTTAAGATGAAGCTCTTATTCATAATTAATACGTACAAAGAACGGCAAAAACATTCAACGAACACAAACATTGATAAAAATATGCTCATCTCGCCATCGCAATCGATAAATTAACAAAGTCTCGTTTGAGCCTCCTGATCTCAACAAAAGTTCCCTGAATTTCGGCCGAGGCCTTTAGTTCATTACCAATGTGCTGATGACAAACACCCGAAATCATAAAAAGATGGTTTGAAAATTGTCCCGCTTGCAATTCAGCCATTATACCTACAATGGTGCGTATCGTTTAATTGCCTTTCGGAAAATCATTCACTATGTCATCAAAACCTACAATTCATACACACAGTGAACTGAATCAATGACAAGCAATGTTTAGTTTTGTGAAGAGATCGGAAAGTTTAAGTTATAACTCACCATATCCAATTCAACACTCTTTAAGTCCAAAAATGTTTTTAAACACAGAAATAGCAAAATGCGCGTCGAACAAGTGTACGCAACTACCCATCTAGTTCTTCATCAAAGACTCTTTGGCATCCCACACTAAAATTGCGATGTCGAACCGAAAAGGAATTATTCACTATCAAAATGTAGCTCTTAGTATCCCTTTTATTTCAACGAAAGATATTGAACAAATTGTAAAAAGGCTGTATTTGTGCTCAATTGAAATATAAAATTTATTATAGATGCAAAATGTTCAGTAATAAAGCCTGAGCGATAGGAATATATTTATACCTAACTCCTAATGCAAATTATCTTAAATGTACCATTCGTACAAATTTAAAGTTACGCTTGTTAAATTTCAACGAATAATTACAGAGCATATTGTATGTTTGAATTAATAGAAACACTCTTACAATAAAATCGATATAGGGAAGCTAAAAAGTGCAAAAAATTGGAGAAATGATTAGCAAATTCATCAATTTCGAAACCTACCAAGATTCACTAAAATATTACAACAAGTTAACTGTTAATCACAGAATATCGCATCACAAAAATGCAAAGCCTACTAGGCGAACCCATTCAGCCTTTTTTGAGAAAAAAGAACTACTTATTCTTGATTTTTACTTATTTTGCAATTAAACCGACTCACTGATTTCTGTAACATGATTTTGTTAAATATCTTTGTAAATATAAACTAAAGTAAAAAAATTATAGATACCTTCTGTAATTTATGCTAAATGGATATGTAAGTATATTTTTCATTTAAGAACAAATATTTATTACTATCATTACCACATCCATGTAGAAAATATGTTTTATTTACTGTATGAAATATTATAAGTGAATTTTTTAAAAACAATAAAAAGAGCAGAATTAAAAATAATCTAAAAGTCAATCGAGAATACCAATATGTTCCGGATATCATGAGTATTGTAAAAAAATCCGAGATAAGGCATCATTAAAGGCTTCGATACAAGTGGATGCATGCCGTTTTAGGTTATGAGTTGCCTAAATGCCCCCACTGCTTATCTAAAATGTATAGTTAAATGTTTAATGCATTATTTGTAGCCAATGGTCTTTTGAAGTGTAATGAAATTAACTACTGACTTTTGATAACCAATGAAAAATTGAGGAGCGTGATGCTTCAACCACAGTTTTAGTTCCTTTAAGTCACCTTGTCCTTTCATAAGCTGACAAATTAAACGAATTTCAAATTGAACGTCGATTAAAAAGGATGCATTTGTTACATTCTACACTGCATTTTAAATCCCCTTTATGCTAATAATGTTATAATATCACGCTGAAGAGTACTCAAAACTGTTTTTCCCTTTCTTGAAACAATTCTCTTTAAAAGCCCTATAATGTTGATTTATACTCATTAGGGTTAACATGAGGTATTATAATATTTTGCAAAATTTCTCATAAACAAAAAACATGTTACTACATTGTTTTCTTCTTTAAAACGTCATTTCATTTTTAACCTACGCATAAAAATGACAACCATCAAAAATGCCTCCAATGATATATTCTTCCACTGACGTTTAATAGTCACTTATCAAACTAAATTGGTAAGATAATCTGCAACACTGACCATTTTTTCTAGGTATAACTCTATTTGCAGAATAAGGCTGTGTATTTGCAATACCATAGCGGTTTACACCAGTGAAAAGTTCAACTACAAACGGTTACATCGCAACTCAATTTATTCAAAGAGACTGATTAGAAATGTTCCAAAGGACTCTGTCAGGTTTCTGGCATTTAGGCCACTTAGACTCAGATAAATCTACCGATTTTGGAAGGAATTTTTTGATCTAAATAATTTTTTGATCGAATAGAAAAACAGCACAATCTGATAAGAGTTTTAATATTTTAAATTGTTGATCAATGTTATTTTTCTTAGAAATGGTGAATCTTCAAAAAATGGTATTTCTCTTGTAATTTATTGCTGATACGTTACTATAATTAAATTAGGGGTCCAAATGTTTTACAAACTTTTTTTGCAAAATTAACAAAATTTTTTAGATGTTTGAAAATAGTTTGTTGTTTTTATTTAATATAACGCATTGTTTCGACACTGTTGGAATTCCTTTACATTATATTTGCAGCTAATATGTCAATATACTTAAAAATTTTGCTTTTACTCATCGGAATTTAATAGATATATTTTTTTCCCACTCACATCATTAAGAATGTGTAAAAAATGTTTACGTGCCATTGAGACCCAGCTTTTTAGCGATTTTAGTTTGTTGAAAATGCGCATAAAGACGATGATCTACCTACTTGGTAGAGAGCGAGCAGATGTGTTACACGGGTAAAGAAGCAACAAGTCGAAATATTAGGATCACATTTTACTAATCCTAATACTGGAATTTATTTTCTGAAAGCTCTTTAGAAGCCAATTTTAGTTGTTTTCGGTTCCTTTCTCTTGAAGAATAATCTTGCCCACATTTATATTTACAATGCCATATCTTCTTCGGTTAGAGGTCACATAGAGCTTCCTCTAGTACATACGTGTATTCCTTAAAGGAGACTGAGGTAAAGTTTCCTTTGCCCTCATTAAAGTAGATAGCCTCCCTTGTTGCTTATTTCGTTAGGCTTATTCACGATTATGAAGTATTATGGCTTTCCTTTTAAAAACTATTTACCAAAAAATGTTAAAAAATTCAACAAAACTGTAATCGTCTAAAAGGTTCTCCGTTGTCATTTCCTTGCTAAGAAAAGAGTCTGTATTGTAATGCTTTTTCTTCTAAACATCATTTTATATATTTTATTGATTTGTTGAAATAAAGTGTTCCAAAGGAAATAAATTTGTAAGCTCAATTTAAAGTAAAACGAAAGTGCAAAAGAATCATAAAAAAATTAAAATAATAAGTTGCTTAATAAAAACTCAGAAGCCTTACAAGTTTTACCCGCTTTTGAAAGGCTATAAAATGGTTTGATTGAAATGCTTTTCTTCCCTCACAATGGATAAGGTTTGACCTTTTGTAGTTGTACTCCCTTCATCGCTGCGGATCACTACAAGGTTGCTAATAGAATACGTTTTTTGTAAACGGAAGTATACTTTTAACAGTTGTTCAAGTTTGCAGATGACCTTGCCAAGTCATTTTGAGAATTAACAAATATAGTTGTTGATTTCCATATCAAGTAACTGGAATCCTAGATTCCAGGCCAATTAAAATATCATTTATTTATCCCTAAGTTTCACCACCATATTAAACATTTTGTATTGATCTAACGAATTTGACAAAAAACGAACAAACCATTTAAACATAAAACATCAGGTCTGAAAGAAATACCATTTTTGAGCAAATTTGGCTGCATTAGCTCAGGAACGACAATAGTGTTCTATGAACATTTTGCTGTTTTTGTATACGAAAAGCAATGTTCTAATTCAGGAGCAATGAATTACAGATGATGGGTTAAATTCTAAACTAAACACTGCCTTTCATTAATGTAGTTCATCTTGTGCGCGAATTTTTTTTAGTTTTGGACTATCTAATGTTTAATTTATTAAGCGCCAATTAAAAGCTACATATTATTTTGGGTAAAATGTCAAGATTTCAAACAATTAGTGTTAACTAACATTCGTTCAATAAACCGAGTGTATGTCTTGTTCATGAATAAAAAAATGAAATTTTTACCAAAAACCCGATGAACGTAAAATGTAATTGGTCAGTGAATAGGAATCGAGCTTTCTTTCATTTCCGTCTTTCACAAATTAAAAAATATCAAAAATTTCTATTTTTCCTTGATCTTAACAAATGGTATTTGTAGCTTTATATTAAACAGGTCATAGTGATTTATTATAAACGTATAGGCAGGTAACGTATATTTATGGTGCTCAAAATCAAAGCGGTTTTTACTCAAAACATTGGTTCCTACATTTGTTCGTCAAATTTTCTTTGATGCTATGCTAAGGCGGAAGAAATGTTCCCCAATACAAATAAAACAGTTAGAAGATAAGCTTTTGCGCAGCGAAATGACTCCCTTTTCGGCTGGAACTTTTATTCCATTTTCAGTGAAACAGATGAAGAACGCTGAAAATTATAAAAGAGAATATTTGTT
Organism: Anomotaenia brevis; assembly: GCA_030710315.1. Classification (NCBI taxonomy): domain Eukaryota; kingdom Metazoa; phylum Platyhelminthes; class Cestoda; order Cyclophyllidea; family Dilepididae; genus Anomotaenia; species Anomotaenia brevis. The sequence continues at coordinate 18,460 of JAUOZQ010000769.1, read as the reverse complement.
AATATCGTTGTTTGACATTCGGCCACTAAACCGTATATGATAGTTATCTTTTAATTGCTGATGAGAAAATCATGCATTAAAAAGATGCAAAACACTTATTTTTTATTTACAAAACACTAATGCAATGTTGATACATGTTAAAAATTGCAATCAATCAGGACGTGTGTAGTTTTAACCCACCATCTGTAAATCATTTTTTAAACGGGAAGAATGCTTCGTAAATACAAAAGTAGCAAAATGTGCATTGAATCACTGATGAAAACTATCTATATTGTTCTATATCAATGAGTTTTCTACATCCCAAACTAAAAATAAGAGATATCTGCTTAAGGAAGACATCAACAATCAAGAGCTAAACTCTCTTTCTGATTCATTTTAAATTCAGCAAAAGGTATTGAACGATGATACGAAATTTTTGAAAACGTAGTTCCTCAATTCTACTTTGTATCAGAGATACAAATGAAAATAACCTATTTGAATCTCAAACATTGGTAGGCTTTCATACTCGAACAAAGGTAAGAACAGTTTTCTTTAGCAAAGTGTAAAACTATTCATTAAGATCATCGAAATGGACCGAAACTAATGGAAAATATTTTATTCAAAGACAACCCTGGAAAAATATGCACATAAAAGTTTATTTCTTTAATGAACTCCTGAAAACCAACATTTAGAAGAATTTACTGCAGTTGAATAAGTGGAACCAGCAAAGCTGAAATGAAAATCGAGAAAAATTCTTATAATAGTCTAGCCTAAAGTTGATTTAACGATATTATGCCTTACATTTGAAACCCATTGGTGCTTTCAATTAAGAGTAATACACTTTTTTATTTGCATTATTCCATTATTTGCATTTTGCTCTAAATATGAACAAACAAGTAATTTCAATTAAAGCGTCCTTCAGTAGTTTGACATTAGCAGATATAAGCCATCGTTATGCATTCGTTGGTTATCAAAATGGTGTTTTTTGCTAAATGGCAAAGGAATGAATGGATTAGATACATCATTGCAACTTAAGGGAAACCAGCTTCAGCGCAATGAAAACAAAACAAAAAACTGAAGGAAGGTAATGCTGCAAACACAGAGCTTTAGTTCTTTTCCATAAATTGATAAATATGAAATATGTAAATATAATCAATTTTAATTAAAAGAGCTTAAAACTTGACGTTTATGATCTGGACTTAGTTAAAAGAAATCTTTAATTAGTCTCCGTACTGCTTGTTAAATGCACGTTATGCTAAAATGTTTTTTTACATCTCTTCAGAGTTTTGAATTAAAAATTTGGCTACAATACTTTATTAGTGAGTTATTTATCGAAACAAGGAATTGGAGTTATGGGTTCAATATAGAAAGGTGAAATGATTTCGCTCCAGGAAGAGACATCTCTAATGGAGATATAATATTTACTAACGCGGTTAAGAGGGTTTGCTGCGGAGGGTATAACATAGAATAAGTTATGGGTTCAATATGGAAAAGGGAAATGATTGCCGGTGCAAATCTCGCTCCAATAAGAGCCTTCTGCATTGGAGATATGAACTTAAGAGGGTTTCTGCGAAGAATATAAAATAGAATGAGTCTAAAGCCTTATGTTAGCATCACAGAATAAAAATTATTTCTATAAGTACAAATTCAGACGATTTATGACCCCTCCTATTTAGGTTGCACCACAAACGTATAAATATCGCAATTTTGATTTAATTGAGCTTTCCCATTCGACTTCTTGTGTGTATATGAAATTAAAATATAAAGGAGAAATTTAAATTTAACAGTGTATTATCCGTTTATTCACCAGTGAATTATTTAATTAAATCTTATTGGTTATGGGGAATAGATTAATTTCGTGCGTCTGAGCATGCACTTGCTTACCTCAGTGAAAATGCGGACATAGAATCCTGTGAAATCGATGGATCTGCACCACTATGACAGAGGTAGAGCAGAACCAACGTAAAATGTTGATCATAACATTTAATTAAAGTTACTTCTAATTAGGACAGAAAAGGGAAAGGAATTTAGAAAAATAGAAGTGGCTTTTACAAGGTAGCTTAGATGGATTTACACCATGAGGACAGAAGTAGATCAAAACCAACGAAACATGCCTATCGAAATATCTAGTCATAAATTACCCTCTTGTAAGCCTTTGAACGTTTATGTAAAATCTCCTTATTGACGCTTTTTTAAGTTGCTTTAATTACCGAAGTTCATGACGTTTAAGGTAGCGATTATCTACTTCAAATCCTTTTTTAATACAATGTCATAATCCATTTTAAGGAAAAGTTATCAAGAAACTCTCAGTTTTACAAATAAGGGATATATTTTGGCCGAAGAAAACCCGTTCTCATGCAAACTTAACTGACGGAAGAACCGAAACTTTGTTTTTTAGCATTATTTTCATTCCATAAAGTGTCTTTTGATAATTTATGAGTATTTATGCATGGACCTTTGGCAATGCTGCAAAGATTACGTGGTTGGAAAAGCCTAAATTTATTTCATTTACTGTTTTGATTAAGGAAGAATGTTTAATCGATAATTTTATAATATATTTTGCAAGTCTAAATTAGTAGAAAATGCATACATCAAAGTCCAGACTTTTTTATGTATGCCTTAATCACAAAAAGACATTTTGAAGTGAAATATTCGATTCCGTTTTCAGTGATCAAGCAGTGCTTTGGCAATTATTTGAACTTTATTGTCGCCTTTGTACATGTGTCAAAAATTTCAAAGTTTTAAAAAGTGCTGGTTCACAATATCATTTCGGGGAAAAAAATGGATGTTTTTATTGATAAGGAACAGCAAACGGCTAGGCGAGGAATAAGATTATTCCTCAGCCAACATCAAATGTACACACTACCGTTTTTCAAGGGCAGCAAAATATTTACAGACCTTCTGCAATATTGTATTCAGTTTTATTTAAGAAATAATCTTTCAAAAATCTCAAAATTAAATATAAATTAAGAAATAAAGAAATTTTATTTAATTATAACTATCGTAGTGCAAAAACACTGTGCATTTAAAAAAAGTCAGAAAAAGACAATTAATGGTTCAAAATTTTTAACAAAAACTTTTTCGACTTTTTCAAATGTACTTCAAAAATAATAAATAGATTTCATTAATTTCTTAGCAGTAGGACATTAATTAATTGTGTAGATTTATAAACCGGTACTTGTACCTCTAATTTAAAACTAGGATTAAAAATTAACATTTTTCGAAAATCTGACATTATTAATCTTTGAGTTCCACTAACAATTTCGCAACCAAATAGATTTTTTTTCATGAAAAATTGGCTAAAATATATGTAGAGCTGTATGGTTAAGGCATCAAGTTCCACCGTTTTGCCTATTTTTTAAGAGTTCAATCCCTCAATGTTCTAATGATGATATGCCGCATTTATTCCGGGACCAATGCTATCCTTTGCATTTGTTGCAGATGAGCGAATAAGACCATTTACATTACTAAAAATGGTATTTAGGTAATTCACTGCCTCGAACTGCTTCTATCCGATAACATCAAATCCATAAAGCACCCTTTAATTCGAATCAATCATTGAAATTATATTATCTGGAACTTTGTGGCGCAAAATTGACCGACCATAAGCTACAAGTCTATGCTTGCAGTGCTTCAGTCGATCATCACTCCCCACGCGAAATCCGACAGTTAGATTATATATTACAATTTACAAGCGACATTCGTTACATCGATGACAGTAGCAATGCTGTTGCTGATGCTATGTCCCGCATGGAACTGAATCAAAACGGCAAAACAAACTTCGACCTTCGGGAAGTTGCTGCTACTCATGAGAGTGGCACAGAAATCGCGGAAACTGCCATCAATCCATCCTTACTAATCGAATACTTACCTATCCTTACCAGTGACGCTAAGATCCATTGTGATGTTTCAACTGGCAAGCCGAGACCTTTCGTCTCGCAATCCTACTGACAGAAATTTTCGATCACTTCCGTGGATTGTCACATCCAAGCATACGTTCAACGATCAAACTGACCACTGACATTTCATCTGGAACAATATGCGCTATGACATTCGTCAATGGGCCAAGCACTGCCTCACTTGTCAGTCGAGCAAGATCCACTAGCACACCCGACGTCCACTTTTTCAGCCTCCCAAACCTGAGGATCGAGTTCACCACCTACACATCGACATTGTCTGCCACTTCCCCAGTCTAATTCTTTTCCCTATATTTTAAAATGCATAGATCATTTTACGCGTTGGCCAATTGCTGTTCACTTCGTGACACCTCTGCGCAGTCGGTCGCGAAAGCATTAGTCGAGCATTTGTTTTCATTATCACTTATAGAGGAGCGTAGTTCACCTCAGATCTCTTCAGACAGATGAGCCACCTCCTCGGTTCGACCTACATTCGGACATCAGCATATCAATTTTGCGTCAATGGCCTCGTCGAACGTTTCCACCGTCAGCTGAAATCAGCTCTAATTGCAACGTCTGAGCCACTATGCTTTGAACGTCTCCCAATCATCCTATTCGCGATTCGAACGAGTTTTATGGAAGACCTCGGCTGCCCTCTAGCAGAAAAGTTCTTTGGCACCACTCTTAGACTTCCCAGCGAAACGTTTCTCGACTCTCCGAAAGGGGGCATTTTAGACATTTCATTCATGTTAAGCGTTTGAACGACCATTTCAAATCAATCCGACCATTTTTTACCAGAACAAGCGAACGACCTTCCCAAGTTCACAAAGATCTATCAAGCAGTCCTTGAGTCTTTGTACGCGTAGATGATGCCAAAAACCTCCTTAACCACCATACGATAGTCCATTTAAATTTCTAGCACGTCAATCCAAGTACCTCGTCATTGATCGCAACGGTACCTAGGACTCCGTCAGCATAGACAGATTGAAGGCTGTCTACGTCGATTCCCCGCTCAACACCAACAAAGACAACTCCAAACCTATGAACCTTCCTTTCCCCCACACACCTCCCCCACCTACCGATAACGCACCAGCCAACCCCGAAGCTACTGTGTGCAACCCCAACAAAATTGAAACAGGTTGAGGACGTACCGTAACCTTCCCATCCCGCTTTACCGAATTTGCACATTAGCGATGTATCAGATGAAATATTCTTGGTTAAATATTGCTCTGGATTTCATATGACGTCAATGTTTTGATAAATTATAGGAATTTAAGCTGGGAACCAACTAGTTAATCCGTTGATTACAAAGTGAGCCTGTAATAATGAAGTCAAACAATGTCGTATTTTGGTAAAAGAGAAAAAACGAAACAAATTTTCTAAAGCGCAAAGCCATTATTTCAATTTCTGTTAAACGTTTCTCAAATAAGTAGGAACTGAAATTTACATTTTCAAAGAAGCAACGATAATTTTTGGGTTTAAAGCATCATCCAGACATTAAAACTTGAACATTTTTAGCAGTTTTGTTTAAGTTGTTATCTTAATAACAACGAAAATTTAGTCAAATCACTCTCCGAATTCCTCATGGAGATTTTAAAAAAGGGGACATTGAATGAAATCGGGTTTAAGTACTGTTTTTCATAAACCGATTGAATTTTAAATAAATTAGTTTTACTGCTTGGTTTTCATGCTAAATAGATGGTCGCTGATTCGAAAGGCATTAATTAACGCAGTTCTACTGTAGGATTGACTTGAAAATTGTTATTTGGATTTGAATACAGGCACATGTGGGTTTCACATTTTTAAGGTAGGTTAAATCAATGTAGCAACTTTTCTAGTTCTCATTTTCCAACCCTTAAAAAAATAGGCTAGATGTCCCTTTCCCTTATTAATATATAATTCGTCGCTTAAGTATTGCTTAAAAGAACTTGACAATTTCTTCTTTAAATCATCGGATATTAACGGATATACTGTTTTGTCAAAACGATTCATTAGGAATTTCTAGAAAGAATTATTTACGTGCCCTTGAGTCCTGCCTTTTTTAGCGTTGTTATTTTGTTGAATTATTCTACAAATATACATTTGCATCCATATCTTTCTATGCGAATTATATATTTTTTAACAGTTATCACTTCTTACGGAAATATTCTCTGATCTAAAACGAAAACACACCTTTAGTCAATATTGCATTTTAAACTTTGAAAACATAATCTAAATTCTATAATTAATCAATTTTCATCCTGGTGGGGTTCTTTACAAAGTTCTTTTTAAAAACAAATACTGTTCTGCAAATTGTCATTTCCCTTTCAAAATTTTGCTTCGGCAAAGTATATTTAATGCACCCATTAACATGAGTTTCCAAAAAAACTTATCTGAATAATTGAAGGAATTTAAAGAGCAGGATATACATAAAGTTTTCATATAAACAGTAAAAATGACTTTGTTATTAATGAACAAATACACCATAAAGGATATTTTTAATTAAAAATTGATTATTAAACACCTAACATAATATTATTTAACGGGGGTTGTCAAATTACACTTACACTGCGCTCATCCAATTGATGGATACTCAAGGACATAAAATTATTAAACTTCCAAAAAAGTTTTCTTTTAGGAATTATAACAAATTATTTAAAAGACCGCGAGTATATTAAACGTTGACATTTACACACAATACAATGGTGTTAACAACGGTAGGACAATCAAATTGAATGAAACAACCCCAAATTCACTGGAGCATTGCTGCAAGTAATGTCCACTAATATCTTATAAATAAACTCGTTTTGAATACGTAAGTTACTAGAAAAATCCTCAACCTTTTTCTATGGAATAGAATAGATTATTCATTCTTTTTCAGTAGGTTCACCTTAAATTATGGAAAAATGAGGTGGAATTAATGTAGATAATCTTTCCCAACCTTTTCCAGTAGTCCACTTATGTCAGTTTACCTATATTGAAGTATATTATTAAAAATGCATCAAGGAGCTCTATTTCTGAAACAAAATATATTACTTTAGTGCTCCTTTATAATTAGCGCTTTAGGCTTTGGGCTTTTTAGCAAAAAATTAATAAAAACACTCAATCAGATGAACGATCTATCGTCGTGGCTAATTATATAACGCTGGCAAATTGCCAAATAGATCAATGCAGAGTTCGATGCATAGAAGATGAAATTAAAGGTGCATGTATCTAACATCAATGTCATTTAATAAAATCATGCAATATTCGATATAACAAATTTTAATTTTTGTTAGATCGCTTTTCAAAAATTTGTTTAAAGTTTATTTAGTGAAGATGAAATACAGCCCTCAATATACAAAATGAAAAAGTTTGTTATATTGATTAGAATCTCATTTATTTAGTTTTAAGGCCTTAAAAATATTGCCTTCAAAATACAATTAAAATATAGCGTTTAAAAGTATATTTAAAAAACATGAATTTTTACCATGTAAAGTATCTACTAATCTTGCTTTCACCCTAAATGCTACTATCACAAAAGAGCATTATGCTTCATATAACATATTTAATGAAGTTTTAGTCTATATTTAACTGTGGATTCCACTAACACAGCAAATTTTGGGTTGGTTAAGTTGCACAAAACGGAATCACTAGATTACCCTCTTCTTAGAAAATTTTTTCTGTGTTAACTGCGTAAAAATATATCATGCGTGCATTTCCTAAACTAAAATATTTTATTCAAGCAATTGTTTCATTAAAACTAGATAAAATTTCTTTGATTAATCTTTCTACTGCTTGTTAAATCCTTGTTAAGCCATAACGGTTTTCTACATCTCTTAGGTTCTTTGAACTCCAAATTTTTCCACAATACATTATTAGGGATTTAGTTATCGAAGCAGAGAGTTGGAGTTAAGGGTTTAATATGAAAAAGCAATTTGATTACCAGTGCACTTCTCGTCACAACAACATCCATCTGTATTTGAGATGCAATAAATCCTAATGAAGTTGAAAGTGTTTTCTGGGGAGAAAATAGCAGAGGATGAGCACTATTAAGCCATATTTCAGCGTCACAGAATAAAGACCATTTTATAAGTGCGAATTGAGATTTATGTTTATGATTTATGTTTTCCAAATTTGCAGGTAGAAGTTTAAAGTATTGATTTGCCTACATACGCTATTTGGTAATTAAAATCGTGTTACTAAAAGAACCAGCAGATAGGATTGGTCCTGTGATCAGCCAATTACCTGCAGAACATTAAAGAAATTAGCAACTTGCATTTGAAAGCCATACACAAGCTGAAAGAACGCAATTTTTTAAAACCGTTCATAAAGCTTGTGTAATATATACATTTATAAACTTATGGATATTACACATAGGTTGATTGCCCTGTCTGTTCTGGAATAGGGCAAATGATTGACTGCGTTTAAGAAGAGTAGCATGAGCGATTCACCGCCTTTAGATGCCTAGGCCTGAATGCCTAAAGTTATCATTCCTATTGTGAGAAACGTTGCCCAATTGATTAGTGGAGCAGTCAAGAATGTTTTTCTTAATCGTTTTTCCTAAAACATGCTACTATTTGTTATTTTTATTTCTTGCTAAAAATTGGTTAAAAGTAAACAATTGTTACATTGAATATCATGACTGGTGATTAGAATGCATTATATAGGTGCCAATAAACAGAGGTTGCTTAAATGATGAAAGGCTTAAAAGAGGGCGATTTATGATTAGATATTTCGATTGACATGTTATGTTGGTTTTTAGTCATCTCCCCGTTGATACCATAATAAAGTGCCAGAGGCCATTAAATCTAAATTAACAATTATTTATTTAAAACATCTATCTTTGTAATTAATGGATAAATTCTACGAATAACTTAACAAGTTCAAAAGCACGATTTGTACTACCATTTTAGCAGTAATGAGCCTTTTTGTGGAACGCATACCCGTTTCAAGCCAAATTAGCTGGTGCTGGAACGAAAACAGTTTTAAGTACATTATTGGCGAAAAGGATTTAACATTCAGTGTAGAAATTAATAAATGGATTGTTGTTTTTTCCAGTCCCAAAATCGACGTTTAATTTGAAATTTGCTTTAATCGGCAGTGCCTCTATTTTGTATTCATCAACTTATGAAAGGACAATCTGACTTAAATGAACTAAACCTGTGTGATTGAAACATCATGTTCCCCTTTTTAATAGGTTTTTAAAAACCAGTAACTGATTTCATCACACTTCAAATTACGATTGGCTGCTTTCAATATCTTAAACATTTAACTGAAACATTCTAGATAAGCAGTAAGGGCATTTAGGAAACTTACAACATAAAAAGGTCATGCATCTTCTGTATCGAAGAATTTAATCTTGGTTTATTTCGAATGTTTCACAATAATTTTGATTTCCAGAACATATTGGCATTCTCAATTGACTCTTAGTTTTTGTCTATTCTGCTCATTTTCTTGATCGAAAAATGCACTTATTATTTTTATATAGTAAATATGACAGATTTTTTCAATGATTGTTATAAGGATACCAATCAAATATTTGTTCTTAATGTGGAATGAACTGACATATCCGTTTACCATAAACTGCATGAGGTATCTGAAATTTTGATATTTATTTAATATTTAAAAAGATGTTTCAACAAATTTATCCTAGTAGGCTTAACATATTTGTGATGCAATATTCGATGGTTAGAAGTAAATATTTTGTAATGTTTTAGTCAGTCGTAGTAGGTTTCAAAATTGATGAATTTACGAGTCATTTCTTCATTTTTTCTATTTTATAGCTCTCCGATATCGATTTTGTTGATCGCGTTTCTATAAATTCAAAAATTGCAATGTAATTTTCACTTATTCTTTGAAATTTAACAAGTTGAAGATAAATTGCATTAGCGATTAGACATACATATATTTGCATCAATCGTGATTTATTACTGAACCTTTTTTATCTGTATTAAATCTTGAATTTTAATCAAGGACAGAAGCAGCATATTTCATCATCCTTCGTTGAATTTAAAGGGATACGGAGATTTCATTCTTGTGGGTTTATAATTTGTCTTTGGTCCGACATATCATTTTGAGTGCGTGATGCCGAAGAGTATTTGATGTAGAACAACATGAGTAATAGCGACCAACTGTTCAATGCTAATTTCGCTACTTTTTGTGTTTAAAGTTATGATTGATGTTTGGAAGTAGTTACCTGGCTATTTGGTGAGTGCCAATTTACTACGATAGGCAATTTACCAATCATCTTACTCTCAGGCGATTTGTGTAGCAAATTTTGTGATAGTGTAGGCTCAAGTTCTGATCAGTGCTTGAAAATTCCCTATGCGAAACATTGCAAAAAGCTAATCTCTTTAGATCTTAAGCAGACTTTAAGACTTATAAACAGCTCAAGAATCAGGAGACTTGCTTAGAATTTCGGTAACACTTGTAAAACATTCGTGGACGAAATGTTTCCTTAGAAATTATTTCAATTATTTGAAAGACAAGCCAATAAGGTCAACGATTCTAATTATTGCACTTTTCCCTTTGAAAATGATGACTGTAGATGCAGAGGTGGTATAAGATTCGCTAGAAAAAGAGAAAAAAATGGCGTTTTGATCACAAAATTCAGGTATATTGACCTATACCTGTACAAATGTTAACATTCAACGAATTGAAATATAACTAGCTTTTTGAATGAGTCATTAAGTGTTTCCTAGTAAGGTACAAAGTACGCCGTGCAAATTTAATTTTTCTTATCCAGAATGAAATAGTCAACTAATCAAACTTCAAGCACAAGGGGAAATCGGGATGCGCTTAAAAGTAAAAACAAAGCGAATATTTAAGCAGCTTCAAGTGTAGTAAATTAAAATTTCACTTAAACGCAAGCTTTTGTTCCTTTTTTATATAAATGTTTGTAAAAGAACATAGATCAAACAAAAATTAAAAGTAATTTATATAATAATTTATTTGTGCGTGATTTCTAAGAATGCAATAGCGAATCTCTCTCACAAAATAATAAATAAAACTTAACTGTGTGCAAATATTTCATATTTTGAGTTATTATTAATTGTTACAGTTTAGACCATTTGGGTAAACATTATCAGAACTCTTTACATAGTCAAGGAAGTCTTTTTCACAACATTCATATATATATTTGGTAGCATAAATTAGAATAACTGAATTCAAATCATGTTTTTTTACAATAAATATTTTATCCCATTTTATGCTTTGTTTTTTATGATAGATTAGAAAATAAAGTACTACTTTTACGAATATGTAGTTGTAATTGTAGGTATTTCAAATTATTTTTAACTAATTTGACAATTTTAATAGAAAGTGAGGTATTTTCTGTTTAATCTTTAACTTTTAAAACCTTGTTTTCTAGTAGAAATTCACTGTTAGCATGTCAAAATTTAAAATTTGCCTGCTTGATGTAAAATATTTAATATCGGATACTTTGACAACAGAGAAAAAATTATTAAATATTTACCGTTTAATGCGCTCGAAATTTCATTCTTGACTGTTCATGTTAATAACTTTGAAAAATTATATATTAGGACAAATAAATATAGGCTGAGATCTTCGAAACTACACAAGTAAATCGCTTTAAGTTTAGTAGTACAAATTGGAATAAATTCCTTAAAATCAAATTAGGGCTGTATAAAAATGTTTAAGACTAAATCAATGAAAATTGATGGAATATAGCTCTCCACTTTCGCTGAAATTTCTACTAAAGATGAGATTTAACTAAAAATTTCATAAAAAGGCCTCTGTTTGAGATTCTACACAATGCGCTCACATTTTAACCTATTCATAAAATTATTATGTAATGTGTAATAATTCATTCACAGAATTCCTTATAGTAGTTCGTTTAGCCATCAGTACAGAGATGGTAGTGTTAAACGCAACAGTTTATGGCAGCACTCATTAAAATATAACGCTTGCTTGACGTTGAATGTGCCTGCTATGAACGATTGAATTATATTTTGCACAGTTATTTACTCACAGCTTTTTAGAACCCCAATTAGCCCATCAAACTGAGATAAATAATAGGTTCAATCAAAAAAATTTCACTACAAATGAATGAATTTTGTGAATAATAAATAGCGATAGAAATTAAAAAATTTCTTTCAAAGCTTGAATGTTTATTTTCTTAGAAAACGTCAAATAAAATATATTTTGACATCATTTTACCATTCAGTATTGTCTATTCGAAAAAAATAACTTGTGGCTTTATTTTCGAAGTACGGTTTTCTTCTCTGGCGCAGTCTGGTTTGTTTCTGTACAAACATATTAACATAACAAGTTCCAATTTGTTAATCCATATTTTTGAATACTGAACACGAGGTTCAATTTCGCCAGGAAACATAGTCAATGACAAAATATGTTCAATCTCCTTTATTTATATTAAAATTTAAATTTTAAATTTAAATTTTAAAATAATATATTTGCTAGAGAGGAATGAATGCAAATATTCATACAATTTTTTTACAAATTAAGTATCATTCACATATCTTTTATAATGTAAACAGAAAAGGCTCTCTTAGCTTGATTAAAAAAGGATAAAATCCTCAATTAGTTCCTATTTTGCATTTACATGTATATTTTCTAAATTCCTATTTAATTGTTTTTATTAACTTTTCAACAGATACTATTGGAATCTATGGTTTTAGACGTAAAAATGAATATTTGTCTCCAATAGATCTGTTTACGTAATATAGCATGAATAAAATTGAGAGGTAAAAACAAAATCAGTTGTTGTTGCGTGGGACTTAAGTGTAAGGAAACAACTAGTATTTGAGCTTATAAGACGATTTTATGGTGTTTATCTACAGTAGATTTAATTAATTACTAAAAGGAAAATTGGAGGGCAAAGAATTAGAATTTTGCAACAAATACTGCGTTGACTTAACTCACGTTTCCTTAATTCAAGGCGAAACATAGAAAAAATTGTTAATACTTGTATTATTTCATCACTTTTGTACGAGGTGAACTGAATTTATCAACTGTGTTTTCATTGCTAATACAAAAATGAACGCCGGCATTTTTAACATTTAATTTACACAAAAATAACCTATTTATAATTAAATTAGATATTGTCTATTTGTTCAACTTTAGTTTAATTTTTAACAGCTGTGTCATTATCATTTAAGGCACTATAGTTAAATGTTAGAAAGCTCAATATTGATTTTTAGATAAAAAGCCTCTTCATTAAGAATCTTTAGACTAGAAAGGAGCCCCTGTTGTAGATTGTGGCTAATCGACTGCTTATTTGGATCATATATACCTAGGTAATACTTTAATAAGGAATCAGGACAGCGAAACCTCTGATCTGCATATATTGTTTTTTACAAACTGTTTTCCATATTAAGCTGCATTTTTTCAATGAATTATCATAAAATTGCTCGTCATATTTTGGGTTTTTAGCTAGCTTGTAAGCCACTTTTTAGTTTTCACAGCGACATATTAATAAGTTTATAAGACAAATCTACTGAATTTTAACAAAAGATATGTTTTTGAAGATCTTTTTTGATATTTGTAAAAAAATGGGAGATGCAAATTGGCTTTGAAGTCCACCTAATCGTGGGTAAAACAACCAATTTTTGTCCCTATATATAATTGACAGACTGATTTCAAACCCTAAAAGAATAATTTAGTTATCGCTTACTTTATTCGCAAATGGTTAAATTAAAAAACTAACCGAAATTAATTCACAAACAAACTTTTGTTCCCGGATAAGCAAAATCTGTCAGAGGTTTTGTGTCTTTTACGATATCTATTTACTATTTCATTTCAAGGCCGTTTTAATTTATTTTTTCTACTGGAAGTTCTATTAAAAAAATTAATGATTAATATTTAAAAATTAATGATTTTAAAACATATCGTCAAAAACGTTGAAACTGTTATGGCCAAAATATGATGCATAATACGTGCATCATAACCCGATTCTTTTATAAATTAAGAATATTGAAGACAAGAAGTCCAGTAAGATTAAACAAAAAGTAGCTGAATAGATTTCAAAATATTTAATATCATTAATTTATAATCCAATTTAGAAGAAAACTTTCAACTAGTCTTATATTTACTAAATAGTTCTGTTATTCGTCGAAATCTTTGGAGTGCATTTAAAGCAATTTTGCCTAATTTATTTTAACAATTAAAAATTCCTAATTAATTAACTAATTCTAGTTAATTTTTGATTAAATTACAAATTTATTTTGATTTTTATTGACAAATTAGTTGAAAATGGCTTTTACTTCTTGTATATATATATATATACAATGTAGAGGAAGATTAATTCATTTGCATCATACTTTTCTATATAGCTTTGGCAGTCTTGGTCGTAAAAAACATGCGTTTAAATTAATCCCGAATAAGTTAAATTAGTCATTCACTACTCAACATTTACTGCTAAAACAAATATAAAATTGAAAGTAATACTCTGACTTAGACCAAATTTTGTTAAAGCTGTAGAACTAAGTGAATTGATGATCCTTTTTATTTTTTTGCATTCAAACATAGTGAATTGATATATCGTTCAACAAGTCATCTCCTAGGATCTTACATTCATGATCTGAAACCGATTTATCGACTGAATTATTAAGACATTAAGATTATCGACGCGTTTATTAGGATTAGTTATATTATAACGTTTATTACGAAAAATCATTCATGCAATAAATCACTTACAATTATAAGAAAAATATCTTGAAAGCCCTTCAATTGCCTCAAAATAATCTAATGGAAATGCTACTTCTTCACTAATCTGATGAAATATTTGAAAGAAATATATTAAGTCTACTTTTTAATACCGACTTAAAACTCGACAGCTTATGATTTCAATTAAAGAATTTTTCTAATTATGATTGGGCATTTGCGATTTGAGGTTGGCAAAATCTCCCTTGACGTCGAGAAATCAGAAATTGCTCGGGTGTCTTTCATTTGGCTTTTTAAACTATAAAATAATTTGACTTTTTTGATTATTAGAAGACGCGTGCATTTAGTAGGTCTTGGATATGATCAAAAAGATATTTTACTCTAAAAAAAATCCACCAAATTAGACTGTTAGTTTCAAAATATTATGGTCTTAACTATGGTCTTAACCAAATAATTAGAAGTTTATACATTTAGAATACTAAGAGCTATGGAACAACATAAAGGAAAAACCTATATTGTTTAAAGTAACCCAAGAAAATTTTTATATTTGAATAGGATACTATGTATTTAGGATACTGAACTTAGAGAAACTCGATTTTTCTGAGAAAAAAACCTTAGTTATAGCTCTTTGATTGTAAATTATGTAGAAGGTTCTGCACATTATTGCTTTTTTATACAATAATAGAATTTTCAATTTTAATTGGTATTTATTAAATGTTTTTTTAAATCAAGATTAAAAGTTATAAGTCGGAATTTTTAGTTCTTTTTAATAGTGTAGTTTTGTGCGAAATAAATCAACAACGAAATAAAACACACATAAATCTAGAAAATCTTCACAACGGAAAAATTACAAAGCCTCTAAAAACACGATGTAACAGATTAGGACTATAGTCGGTTGCAATTGTTTCTAATTCTTTGGAAAAAAATACTTTTAATTGGATGGATTACAGTAATCATAACATGATATTAATAGTTACGGTTGCCAAAATTACATTTAAATCTGAGGCCACAAATAGTTATTGACAATTGCCAAAAATATCACGATTTACATTTTTTTACTGAAGGCTAGGCCAAATGTGGATTCGAAAAGGTGTTTTAAATCCGCTTCTAATTATTTTGTCGAATATTTTAACATAAATCTATTTATTAAGTACCTAATATATTGCTATTATAATATTTACGCAATATTCAAACGCTTTGGGCGAAATTTAGGGTTTGGAACGTATTTAAACTAAATCAATTGCACTGGATTTTAAAACGTTTAATTAGCTTAAACACATAAGAGCTCCTTAGTTTAATACACGAGTTTAGTTAGATAATTTAATATTTAAAGCTTTTTATTGTAACTTTCTGAAAAATATTTCTGTGTAGCAACTAAATATGTTTCCCAAAATTTTTTTACCATTTGCACGAAAAAAGTCATTTTAAAGAAAAGTAGAAAATGCAGGGTTAATTAAAGTGTTGTGTTTTTGATAGCCGATTTTAAAAACTACATTCATGATGGGATAATAAACAAGGAAGCAACAGCACTGAAATCTGGTTACTCAACTGAGACGCACACATGCAACTTATGTCAGCTTTTAACATTGATTTACTACCACAGACCCGTAAATTTGTTCCACCAAATTTCTCGGTATTTAAAGCGTCTCCATTTTTAATCTTAATTATTTAATTTAATTTTTTTAACTAATTTACACTTGGCGTAATCACGTAGAACATTTAAGAGAATTTGATATGAAACCCTTCGAGGAAAAAGTATAAAAGTATAAGTGGAATTTTTTAGTATATTAGAGACCTTTTGCAATTTTTGATGAATATTTGAAAAACTTTTTTGATATTTAAGGGAGTATTTTCTGCCGAATATGTATTATAGTGGCTTTGTCAAATTAGTAACTGAAATATACCACCTTTTGATTATTTTAATAGTAAATTGTCGGATTGTGGTCAGCTTTATACTGTGTTTCGTAAAAAAAGTATTCAGCTGCTAATAAAATAATTCAACGAAAAATTCGGAGAAATGGCTTTAATAATTTAATTAGCACTATGTAAATGATTTTTTAGTTCAGCGTTGCATAATAACTCAGTGATGTCATTGTTTACTTTATATAAATTTTAATTATTACAATTTTTCACGAGAAATTCTGTTGGTAGATCAAAAAAACTAAATATTCAGAGACCTGAAAATAGCTAGGGTTGCATTCTTATTATTTTTTGCCTAGCAATAAGGAAAATAGTGTGTGTTAAGCAAATCAAAATTAATACCAATGACTGCAACGAATAATGAAATATGTAAGATAAGTATTCATTTCTGAAAGCAAATATTTACTGTTAAGCTGCATAAACATGTTAAGGATTTCAGACAAAAATAAGTTTCTTTTCATGAAATTTAGTTTTCTGAATCCAAAATCATTTAAAACTTACTCCAAGGTTTTAACTCTCTTTTTAATTATTATAAAATGTTAGTAATTATTTATGCATTACTTGTTAATAAATTAAACGTACGATATAACATGATTTCATTCTCTTTGAGGTATTTGACTAAATTATGTTTATGAATTAAAAAATTACATTGCAGTCAACATGTTTTTCAATTTATTCCTTAAAATTATATCTAAAGATGCATTTTAAATACGATTATACTGCCTTCTTTTGCACTTATTGTGGTATTACATGTTATAATTCAATATCATTTACAAGATGGATTATTGGCAGAAGTTAGGTATTTCAAAGTAACCTTCCCATTTCCCATTCTGACAGCTAATAAATTATACAAATTCCATACTAAAAAAAATAAATGAGATTAAAATTTAAAAAATTTTGAGATGGTAAATTGATTGTTTTTGTTTGAATTAAGTTATTCTCTTTCCAGAAATGAGTGTTTTGCTTTTTGTTTATCATCAAAAAACGGTTGGAGTTAATTAGACATACCACAGTGAGTTGTTGTTTAAAGGTCAATTTATTTTAGTACCATTAATAGTTGTAAATGCTGATATAATTTTTTTGCTATTATGTTATTCTTTATAGATTTATTTAACAAAAATATTTTGATTTCTTAAAGGAAGGGTGATTTCCATGTGATTGAAAAAAAGCTGCTTCTAAAACACCATTTAGCATGACTTAGGAACTTAAGCATTTACTCACACAATAATCTTAATCCTATGAAAGGATAGCAACATTAGAAATTTAGCTTAAAAATATTTTGAGTATCTCATTCAAATCAATTTTCATGCCTCTGGAAAAGCCCAAACTTCGATATCTGGTTATTTCAACTCCCCTTCGCACAATCAGCAAAATTAACACGTTATGCTAGTTTCGAAAATTAATCTCTTTGCAAAGCGTATCAAGAAATGACCATCTAAATGCCATTCAGTAAATAAAATTACTACAGGGTACCTTTGAGACAAAGTAACAACTCAACCTTACCTTAGTCTCATTTATTTGGCTAAGGTATATTCTTTGGTCCTAACGATTGCATCAGTAACTTGCTTATTATAACAATTTTTTAAATATTTTAGAGGAAATTGTCACTAAGCAAGAAGATCAACTTTTAGATAATGAAGCAGTTAATTCAAGAGGGGCGTTGCATTACTTCACTGGAGACGTTTTTTAGAGGCAAAATGAATTTAATAGAAGCAATATTGATAAACTTCATACTTTGGTCAAAAAAAAATTTATATCTCCAGAAAATTATATTTATGATTTATTTATTTTCCCGAGCTTTAATGTATTTATCTTTCGTTATTATCTGTATAATATGTGCACTTGTTTACTATGACGCCTTGCACTTCGTTGAATAAACTTAGGATTAACGACGCGTCCCGTAACGCACATTAATCAGACCACTTTAGGTGGCATCGCAACTCCTTACTTTACATTTAGAAACAACTATGGAATCTGGCTACAAAGTACCTTCGATTTCAAGGATTTGTTTAACAAAATCAACTTATGCTTTAATTATAAATTTAAGTAAATTTATAGGTTAC